>VDFB02193867.1:768891465-769094417 GCA_007258455.2 Sequoia sempervirens | reverse complement strand
GGTATCAAAGGTCTAACACACTCAATCAATTCTTTTCAAAAGTCTTAGCACAATAAACAAGATGGTTTTATTCACAAATTGACATTATATCTTGTAGCACAGTAAACACCCATTTTTGGACATAATTTGCAAACCAAGCCTCAAACCCAGAATCTAGTCACCATTTAGGATACCCTTTTTGACACTTCAAAACATATCAAAAATTAAGATAGGGTTGTTTTGGAACAAAACCCTCAAAATTTTTCTGCTATGCTTGACAATAGCCTAATTAGGCTTGGAATGGCTCAAAACTTCATTTTCTTCACTCAAAGCACCAAAACCTAGGGTTTCAGAACAATATGGAGTAAATTGCTTCTAAAATGCTCAAAACTGAATAAAATTCAATGAAACCAAGTTTGTCAAAAATTAGATTCAATTCCACATCAACTCCGATCAATTTGAGACCACTTATAGGTCATACAAGGCCGTACAACCCTTTGTAGCAGCAAAATACAATAGGAAAATATAGAAAACCAGAACTTTATTGATGTTCAACTTACAAAATTACCACCAAAACCTTGGTTCGACCATTACATGATATATTTAAGCTTTTCCAAGCAAGAACCAACCTTTCCCCAACTAATTTTTGAATTCTAACCATTCAACTTCCAAGAAAATGCAAAAGTGCAAAGTTGCTTTGACAACTTTTGTAACTTTTGTGCAACTTTTACCACATTTACAAAATTGACTCCAAATGACCCAAGACAACCTAAAAGAACTTAAAAACATAAGAAATGGTCTTTAAGACCTTATTACAACAAAAATTGACTTCACCTCACAAAAACCTAACATTTGCAACATTTTTCACATTAAAAATTATGGTGGCCCTGCACTAGAAATTAAGAAAAAATATTTTTTTTGGGTGATGCAAGATTGCCCTACACTGCTAGATGCTCCTGCATCAGACACCCAGGGTAATTTGAAAAGTGGCCTTGTCACTTCTTAGGAGTTAGAGGAAAACCAAGACAGTTAACCTCAGCCTCATACAACCACGATGAAGCTTCAACAGGCCTTCCTCTCCACTTCACCAAGTACTCTGCATATTTCATGTTTCTTGTGTTTCTACCCATGAGACTATCCAGAATTTCTTCTATATCCTCCTTTTTTGAAGTAGATGTTGAAATATTCCACTATTCTTCTATTGTTTCTTTATTAATTCCCCCTTCATGATATTCTGTTAAATTTGAAATATTAAACACAGGTGAAATATGAATTTCATTAGGAAACTCTACCTCATATGCATTTCCTGAATCATGCTTCTTCAAGATCTTGCATGGTCCAAATTTCTTCATCTTTAACTTGTATGTACAAACTGGAAACCTCTCCTTACATAAATGAACCATGACTTCATCTCCTACCTAGAACTTCTTATGCCTCCTTTTCTGATCTACCTTGTCCTTATATCGTGAGTTCATCTTATTGATATGTTTCTTCACTTCTTCATGCAAATTATTTAGGGGCTCAACAAAATTTTCAGCCTCAACACTACTCTTCTCCCCCATATCCATCTTTTTCAATTCAGAAGTAGTTCTTGGACTACTCCCATACACAATCTGGAATGGTGATTTACTAGTGCTCCTGGTGACAAAATTGTTGTAAGAAAATTCTACTTGTGGCATAATCAAATCCCATCCCTTGGGCTTATCTCCTACTAAGAATCTTAGTAGGTTATGCAAACTCCTATTCACCACCTCCATTTGTCCATCAGTCTATGGATGGTGTGTATAATTGAAATTCAAATATATCTTCAACTTCTTCCATAATGTCCTTCATAAATAACCAACAAATTTGGTATCTTTGTCTGAAACTATACTCTTTGGTAGACCATGTAGTCCCACCACCTCTATGAAAAACAACTCTACAACATGAATAACATCACTAGTCTTATGACACATAATGAAATGTGTCATCTTTGAAAATCTATCAACCACCACAAATATGGAATCATGCCCTCTTTGTGTCATTGGCAAGCCAAGAACAAAATCCATACTAATATCCTCCCATGGCATCTCAGGTACAGGTAATAGCTAATACAACCCAGTATTCTGACTTGTTCCTTTCACCATCTAACATACTTTACAACTTTGTACAAACTTCTTCACATCTTGTTGTAACTGTGGCCAATAATAATTCTCACTGACAAGAGAAATGGTCTTATCTCGACCAAAATGTCCAGCCAATCCTCCACTATGCTTCTCCTTGATTAGATTCTCTCTCATAGAACTCCTTGGAATGCACAATTGGCTTCCTCTAAACAACATCCCATCTTGGATTAATAAATTCAACCATCTCATCATGTCTAATGTAACAGGTTCCAAACAATCCTTCCAAGCTTCTGCAAAGTTTGGATCTTCAAGATATAAACTCTTGAATTCATTGAACCCAACAACCTCTATATTCATTTCTATCAAACAATTTTTCCTTCTACTTAAGGCATGTGCAACTTTGTTTGACCTTCCACTCCTGTGCTTCAAAACAAAGGTATAACTCTGCAAAAATTCAACCCATTTTAAGTGCCTTTGATTTAACTTTCCTTGACTATTGAGATACTGCAAATTCTGGTGATCAGTATATAAAACAAATTCTTTTGGCAACAAACAGTGTCTCCATTTCTTCAAACCTTGAACTATAGCATAAAACTCTTGACCATAGACAAAATATTTCTTCTTAGCATCATTTAACTTCTCACTAAAATAGGCAACATGCTTCCCTTCTTGACTCAAAATAGCTCCTATGGAAGTGCTGCTAGCATCACAATCTACGTGAAAGACCTTATTGAAATTTGGAAGTGCCAAAACAAGATGCTCTGTAACTTTCTTCTTCAACATATCAAAACTTTTGGCTACTCCTGTAGTCCACTTAAAATATTTTCTATCCACTCTCATTTCTTTAGTTAAAGGTGCACAAATACTACTTAAATTCTTAATAAACTTTATGTAAAAACTTGCTAGACCATGAAAAGATCTTACCTCTGTAACATTCCTCAGGGTAGGCCATTCAATGATAGCTCTCACCTTCTCTGGATCAATTTTAAGCCCCTCTGTTGAGACATCAAATTCCAAATACACCAATTCTCTCTTCACAAAACTACATTTCTTCAAATTAATCAACAACTTATCCTCCCTTAGCTTCTCTAAAACTCTTTGGATATGCATCAAGTGTTCCTCCAATGTCTTACTGAAAATAAAAATATTGATATCCAAATAAACAATAACAATTTTTCCTAAAAATTCTTTCAACACCTCATTCATAAGTTGTATAATGTGCTCGGTGCATTGGTTAGCCCAAAAGGCATGACTAACCACATGTACAAGCCCTCCTTGGTTTTGAAGGTTGTCTTCCATTCATCTCCTTCTCTAATCCATATCTAGTCATATCCACTCTTCAAATCTATCTTCATGAAGTACTCAGCTCCACTCAAACAATCCATAATGTCATCCATTCTCAGAAAAGGAAATCTATATGGGTGATCCCACAATACTAGTTTATAATTTTTGGTCAAACTGGACACTGAAATATTTTTTTCTAACTAAATGTTCACTTCTGGGCACCTATAGCGGCTAAACCATGAGGAATTTGAAGATGATGCAAACTAATGATTTGTGAAATTTTGTCTGTAGATTCTAAATATAAATTTTTCAAATTTTTTGGAATTAGATTGCACTTCTTTTTCCATCTCCTTTGAAAACTAGTGTTTTTTTAGTAAACACCATTTTTAACGAGTGACACTCACCGTATACAACATAATTTTTTTACATAAAGGATAAAATTCTATTTTTTTCAAATTTAGATTTGTAACTATGATATCTAGTGCTTCCAATTGGTTTCATAGTGTTTTATTGAATATTTTTCCTTAATCAAGTTTCGAAGTCAAACCAATTACAATTCAGACATAGGCAGACTGTAATAACGTAACTTTTTTGTGTATGTATCAAAATTCTTCTTTTTTGTTGGGTCAAGGACTTCAATATCTAGTGCACTCATATTTTTCAATTTTTTTATAATCTATATTTTTCACATGTGTAGAATAGAGAGCTTGATTTTGGTGAAAACCTATGTTTAATAAAACTAAAAACAAAATGCATAATAAAACCAAAAAATATTAAAATTATATTCATTGGATAGCTCGTTCCAAGGAATACCATCATCCAATTGGGTCTGTGAATTCTTCTCCATTTTCATCCTCAACCCGAGCTTCGAAGGGAAAAATTCTGGAGTTTTTTGGTGCCATAGGGGGAGAAGGGGGAAAAGGGGGGTTCGAGCGAACCCCCTTTCCACAACCATTTTATTTGCTTATTTTGTCGAGAAATGTGGAACCCAACATTTAATGGGTTTGCTCGAAGGGGGGTTATTTGGGTTCAATTGAACCAAAAGTTCGTTCAAACCCCCAAAAACCAATTTTTTTTGCATGGGGTCATTTTTTGTAATTTTTCCTTCCTCAGTGGAATTGTAAACCACTTTTGTGGGTTTACCCATATTTGATGGTGATCTTGTTGATGGCTCTAGAATATGTACACATCCGCCATTGGCCATCCTTCTTTGGTGCTAGTACTATAGGTACTGCACATGGACTCAAACTCTCTTTGGTCAATCCCTTCCGCAACAACTCTTTCACTTGTCTGTTCAACTCTTCACTCTCTGCTGGAGTCATATAATGAGCTATCTTATTTGGAAAACTGGCTCTAGGAATTAGGTCCATCTAATGACTAATCTTTCTTAGTGGGGGCAAACCTTCAGGTACGTCATCAGAAACAATATCTTGAAACTCATTCAACATATCTGAAACATTTATAGGTACCTCATTATTATCCTCTTTAACAACTCTAGGGATCAATACAAAACACATATGCTCATGCCTCATACCTTCTAGGAACTTTCTTCCATCAACCAAACAAATTCTTGCATTATTGCATACCTTTTCCTCTTCCTCTTTCAAGGGCTTCAAATTATGACCAACTCCATCCTTTGTCAAAGAATAGGTGTTGGCATGTCCATCATGTACTGCTCATCAATCAAACTGCCACAGTCTGCCTAACAACATATGACAAAAATCCATAGGCATAATACCACACAATACCTCATCATGATAATTTACAATCTTGAACTTTACCAGACATTGTTCATTTACCAAAACCTTATGGTCCTTCTACAACCAAGCCATTCGGTATGGATTTGGATGCCTTCTTCTCTCCAATCACAACTTACTAACCATATCTTTTGAAACAAGGTTATTAGTACTACCTCCATCAATAATAGCATTGCAAACTTTACTTTCACACTTACATCTAGTGTGAAGCAAATTCTTCCTTTGAGTTGGTTCCTTCTCCTCATTCAACAAGGCTCTTCTAGTGACACGAATCTCTCCTCTTTCCGCATCCTCAAAATGTGAAGACTCAACATCTTCATCTACACATGCAATTTGTGCATTACCCTAAGGTCTTCTATGTGTCCTTCCTTGATGTTGAGGACACTCATAGGCTCTATGTCCTTCTCCGCACTTGAAATAGGTTCTATGGAAGCCTCCTCTTCCCAGTCCTCGTCCAAATCTTCCTCTTCCTCTTTGGTCTCCATTATTTTGATCATAAGGATGGTAGGTGTTGTCTCCTTTTTGGTTTTGGCTACTATTGGAGCCTTCACCCTTCTTTTGATATTCATTTCAACCTCCATATGACCGTCCACCGGTCTTTCCTCCACGGCCTCCACTTCGTTGTTTGTTCTCAAACCTCTTGTTCAGTCATTCTTCAACCTTTAGAGAAAACTGATAAACATCCACAATGGTGGTCATTCTCCCCAGTGCCAATTCTTCCTATATGCTTGCCTTCAACCCGTTATATAATGAGCAAATTTCTCTTTATTCACCTCAGAATGTCCTGTCAGAATTAGGACCTTGTGAAATTCCTCTATGTATTATTTCACTGTCTATGTTCCTTGCCTCAAGCTCTGCATCTTCTTGAGCAGCTCCAATTTGTAATTGACTGGAATAAATTATTCAATTTTGACACCATTCTGTCCCATCTAGAAATTTTATCTTTCCCTTGTCTTCCTCTTTCTAACTGGACCTCTTTCCACCATATACTGGCGTTACCTTTCAATTTTTTCTTTGCAAACCTCACTCTGTGAGGATCTTCAATCCCCTCAAACTCAAAAAATTCCTCCATGTCATTGATCCAATCAATCAATTCTTCAGGATTCAGATTTCCACTGAAAGTTGAAACCTCCATTTTAGGTCTCTTCCCAATGCTTGAGATTGCTCGCAACAATCTTCTTTCTCCAAGATCCATTGGATCCTGCTCTTCCTCTTCCATTTCCTCTTTTGTTTCATCTTCACTTTCGTCTCTTTCTTGTTGCACATCTCTTCTTTGAACCTCTTGCTGCAAGGTTTCTAATTGCCTTATAAGGGCTATGATTTCATCTCTAGTGGATCTCTTCCTCCACGACCTCGACCTCTACCTCTACCATGTTGGGCAAGTCTTGGAGGCATCTTGAACTCAACCCACACTCATGGGTCTTGTTGCAACTGCCTCACGTTCGGTGCTCTATTACACACTCAAGAACCCTTGCTTTGATACCACTTGATGAGGGCCACACTACCTGAAACCCACAGAAATCCCCACAATATTGGTTTACAACTTTTGGCCAAACTAGACACTGAAATAATTTTTTTTAACTAAATCTTTACTTTTGGGCACCTATAGCGGCTAAACCGTGAGGAATTTGAAGATGATGCAAACTACTGATTTGTGACATTTTGTTTGTAGATTATAAATAGATATTTTTTAAAAAAATTGGAATCAGATTGCACTTCTTTTCCATCTCCTTCGAAAACTAGTTTTTTTCAGCAAACTTGACATTTTTAAGGAGTGACGCTCATCGTATAACACAACTTTTTTTCCATGAAGGATGAAATTCTATTTTTTTCGAATTTAGATTTGTAACTACGATATCTAGTGATTCCAATTGGTTTCATAGTGTTTTATTGAATATTTTTCCTTATTCAAGTTTCGAAGTCAAACTAATTACAATTCAGACATATGCGGACCGTATAATGCGTAACTTTTTTTGTATGTATCAAAATTCAATTTTTTTTGTAGGATCAAGGACTTCAATATCTGGTGCACTCATATTTTTCAATTTTTTTTGATAATCTGCTATTTTTCCACATGTGTAGAACAAAGAGCTTGATTTTTAGTGAAAAACCTATGTTTAATAAAACTAAAAAAACAAATACATGTTAAAATTATATTCGTTGGATAGCTCATTTTGAGGACTACCATCATCCAGTTGGGTTTGTGAAGTGTCCTCCATTTTCATCCTCAACCCGAACTTCGAAGGGAAAAATTCTGGAGTTTTTTGGTGCCAGAGAGTGAGAAGGTGGGAAAAGGGGGGTTTTAGGTGAACCTGGGGGGGTTTGGGCGAACCTGGGGGGTTCAAGCGAACCCCCTTTCAAAAAAGGTTTTTCTTTGTGTTTTTTGTGGGAACGGTGGGCCCTTGCATTTAATGGGTTCGCTCGAACTAGGGTTCTAACGAACCCTATTTTGGTTAGCTCGAACCAATAAGTTCAATTCAAACCCTGGGCAAGAACCAATTTTTTTTGAATGGGGTCATTTTTTTCAACTTTTCCTTCCTCACTCAAATTGTAAACCACTTTTGTGGGTTTACCCATAAATACCAACACGAAAGATGCGAGACAAAAAAAAAATCGTTTTTAATTATTTTCAGAAAATGAAATTACAGATTCAAAACTTACATGATATAGCCTCATGGGCTTGATTCATTACACCAAAATCAACTCTCAAAACAAAATATATTATTCGAAGCCACAATCTACACTAATGGAGCCACCTTCTACAACCCCCACCTAACCTTTTTTTATTTTACCCCAATAACTGCCCTAGAATGTTCAACTTTCCCTTTTGTTTCGGTGCCAAAAGTCTCATCAATTGATTTCTTGCCTAAGAGGAAATTTTGATGAAATTCACTTTTTAGAGGAGCAACTTTGTGGGGCCATAACTTCTGATCTAGGTGTCTAATTTGCTATTATTACATATTGTTGGAAAGCTCTTGAAGAGATCTACAACCTGCAAACCCACCAAAGATTGGTTCGTCAACTTTTCGAGCTATTTTGGGGCCTCTAAAGTCTTCATATTTGAATTTGAAGCTACATTGGAGAAATTTTCTAGGACGAAAACTTTAATATCTCCCAAACCATGTAGGGTATTGAAACAATTTTTTTGCAACCCAAAATGTTTCTCAGTTCTGCTCCTTGGGGTAAATTTTCATGTCCATATGAGCTCGTTTAGGTTGACTTACTAAAAATCGTAAGTGACCATTTTTGCTATTTTTGACTCCTGAATATCTTACACCCCTTAAGTGCCATCATGGAACTACAAACAACTAAAGAAATTGAGGAAAAACAATTTTCTTGGGTGATGCAAGATTACCCTACACCGTTGGATCCTCCTACATCAATATGCCAACCAAGGAGACATTCTATGCATGGGGGTCATGCCTGTTGGTGATGTTATATTTTACATTGCATGATGTTGCCTACCGAGGAGTGCATTCCATCAGTTGTGGGATGACATTATTGATGCTATGGGTTTGGGAGCACATTGTCGTGTTTCGAACACCAGTAGGGAGGGAGTTAGGAGTTGGTATGCCCTATGTTTTCCTGTACGGTGGAGTGGTCACCCAGACACATGTTGGAGATGTTGGTTATTGGTGGCATGTGGTAGATTTACTTGCTTCCTTCATATATTGGAGACCTTATCAGGACTGTTAGCTGTGGGAGGGTGATGTAGAGCATTTTCCATGGTGCCAACAGGCTATGTATTTGATTGGATGAGCAATCTAGTCTCAACACATTATTGAGATGTATTTGCTAGAGTGGGTTTGTAGGCAGTTTGGTGAGTGCCAGGGTTTTCTAGAGGGTATTGTAGAGTATGCACTATCTTCTCGGGAGATTGGGCAGTGGGGCTAGATGATACATGTACTCATAGCTGAGCAGGGTATTGACGCACTTTAGCCTATCCAGTGGGGTGCAAGACCAAAGGTTGTGGATGCAGGCACCACACCCAAATATGATGCATGGTGGGCCACCCATAGGCCAAAGCCCTTGACAAATCCTGACCAACCAGTGCTAGTGGAGCATAGAGGCAGGGGCCCACGAGGCCGATTCAAATGAAAAAGATGGGGAGGATACGAAGGTCGAGGGGATGATGGTGGTAGAGGTGATGACGGTGGTGATGGCAGAGGAAGGAGAGCAGGCAGAGCTAGGCAGCGAAGAGTCTGAGGACTGAGGGCAATGAGCCAGCTCTCACCCATTAGAGAGGAGCCTAAGTAGGAGGGTCTGAGAGTAGAGGTGGAGGAGGAGAGAGTGCAGGAGGAGGGACCTCAGCCCAAGGGGGAGCAACAGGAGGTAGTGATGTGAGAGGTTGAGCATGATATCAAGGAGGAGGAGCCGATCGAAGGAGAGGACATGGGAGAGGAGGAGCAGCTAGTCAAATAGGAGATAGTTATGGGAGAGGAGCGGTTGGTCAAAGAGGAGATAGTTTTGAATCCTAAAATGAGATTGATTCAAAAATATATAATTGAATCCTAATAAAATGTTACATAGTAGCACACATCATGGAAAAACACCACCTAATATGTATTTGTTAATCATGATAGGAATTTAAATGTTTATATCCTCAAAAACTTGACTATAATATTAACTTGAGCTTTATTTTATTGAAAATTATTTGTAAGTGACCCTTTGTTTGATCTTAAATTTGAATAATTAATAAAGAGTTTACCAAATATTAAATCTTATTGAATGCAATTCTCAACACCATAAAATAACGAGACTAAGATCATGCCTTAAATTAATTTAGCAAAACGAATACCTATTAATCTTTACCTCTTACTCAAAAGAAATCAATTATGAATACACCTATAATCTACAAACTATTGAAATTTTATCATCATAATTATTCTCTCAATAAAAATTACCTATAATAATTTTTACTTAAATTAATGCTATGATCTTGGACAACAAAATCTTACATTTGAAAAAAGTAAGAACAAAAGCAAAGTGTAGTATAAGTGGTATTTTTCACATATATAGTAACTTATAAGTCAAATTTATGGACCCATATTTTATGAGTAGTGACTCACAAGGACCTATCTCTTACAAGCATGGATGAACCACTTAATGCTCACAATACTTCTTTATATTTTCAATTTAAAAAAAACTAAATTATAATTAAATAAGTATAAAAGTACTTTTCTAAAATGTAACAATTTTACAAAAGAAAAAATAAATAAAGTGCATCATGACCATGTGGTTGTATTTAATCATTCTAACCATAAAATATAATTACAATTTTAAGAAGACTCTCTCGGGAGATTTTAGGTAGATGATTATTCTTATATAGATATATTTGATCTATATAATTTTTTAAAATAAAATAAACTTTAATTAATGGAAGATTTTATATCATATTTCAAGATAGTATTTGCTATTCAATACAGAGCATCCTTTACAGTAGAAACTTCATTAAGAAGATTTGATCCTTCTCGATCTCATTCAAAATATTCAATTTCATCAACATACGAAAATGTTGGCCCCATGGTTGCCGTTGCACCAAAAGATTGACCTGTTAATACCCGATACAACTGCCATAATTAACGAATCCAGAGAAGGATTAATCCATGTCACGAATCCCAAGAAAGCTCTGACCAACGGCCAACAAAATCTAAACCACATACTTTAAAATTTGCACTCTCATATTTCCATGTTTTCTAAAATGATCAGGGCACAATTAAATAAGTTCAAATTTGCGTTTGGATAAACATTTTTCGGGCTTTTTAACTAATAAAAACTCTGGAAATCTCTGTGGAGTCATTCCCCATAAGAAACCATCTCTAAAATTGATCGCCTTGCCCAGAAAAACAGGGCCACCTAAAATTTTAAACTGTATTCTGCATTGAAATAGTTAAATCCGAATACTTGTCATAATCGAGTTTGCGTCGATCAGAACCCACACGTTTCCCGTGCGTTTGTCTTTGACTGGTGACCAAATCTGAATATTGATTTTGGCGTTCCACCCGATAGAAAGATTTCGTAACAGTAGTTCAAGCAGAATACATATTTTGGTAAACTCATCGTCCAATCTCATCAGATTTCTGTGGAGTACAGAGAGAATAAAGCATGCAAGCGCACGCCGATATATTCGCCTCGGCTGACGCTGCGTTGTGATGTATGCAGGTAACTATTGCACCAAATTTCCGTATCCAAATCGGAATAGGCATCTGCATGAAAAGATGTTTGCAAGCGCAATAGTTTAAAACCTTGTAATTATTTTCTGTTTTTTGTCATTTTCCCTGGAATGGAATGTGCTGAATACCCAGCTGCAACTTCTACCATAGCTGGACACTTTATTTGTAAGTCAACTACTTTGGCATTTTGCTTGTTCAGTAGGTATTCCCCTTATTAGTACTCTCAAAAGGAACAATCATATATTCTTGTTAAAATCACGAAATTTTTAGAGTTCATAGTATTAATCTGGTAAAGTTCTTAAATTTGATGATAAAAAATTACATAGTCAATTGTAAAAATCTTGTCAAAGTTAATGTATTTTAGTTCTTAATATTAAAAATATTATAAGTTGATGTCAAAATTGAAGAAGAAATAATGTTTGTTTTGGTGATTGAAGTAGCCGTTGATACTTGGAGAAATATGTCCACCTCAATCGTGAAAACATACATTCTGAACGGATGATCTTTTGGATGCTTTAGATATTAAGTATGTGTCTTAAGTGTTCACTTTTGTGAATATTTTTCAGTTTTTTTGTTTTTTATAAGCAATTCTCTTCTTTAATTGTTGGAAATGAATTATTGTATTTGGGCTGCCAAAAGACAATATTTTAAACAAGAAGAGTTAAAACAGTACACATGAGTTTTTGATGGTCCATTAGTTTAGCGTAGATTTTTTTTTGGATTCAACTGTGTGTATTTTTGCATAAAAAGATGTTTTAGATCACACTTGTAATCCATCATCAAGAAGAGGAACAATAAAGATATGGATTGTAGAAAAAATCTTTAAAAAGAATGGAGGTGACAAGAAGATTGAAAACAAAGAGAAAAGACGAGCAGAAAAGACATAAAACAAAAGGGAAACATAAATAATTAAATCTCAAATTAAATTAAATGTATATGAATATAAGAGACATTAATATACATGTATTTGTTTGGAAGACAGAAACATGACCTGCAAACATCCATAATATGTAAAAAGTCAATGAGGAGAGGAAGATACTTAAATGTAAGAGGAATTCAAGTATAAATTATGGATTCAAAATGTACAATTAGCATTCTAAAACAATCAAAACTATATTTTAATAAATAATACTAAAATAAATATAAAATAAGGGAAAAAAAAAACTATGTTTATTTATAAACTTTGATAAACGAGATTTCTACCTTTTCAATTCAAATGTTCATTTTTAATATAGTTAAATCTAAAAGTCAAAAACTATACAAAAGGATTGCAGCTCAATTCGTTGAGCTTAATTGGTAAGAGTGATGGTATGTTTCTTAATTCCACCCTCTACCACAGTTCAAACTCCTGGAGGTATGATATAAGAGATGAGGTCATGTATGATTTAAAGGATGAGGCCGAGATTCTATTCTGGATGACTTTCACAAAATGAATACCAAGTGATAGAATGAATAACCCCAATCGTTGCCTCTCAGTAAAAAGATATCAGTATATGCTCGTACTCTTATATTAGATAGCAAAAGAAACTCCTGGATATATAAAATCCTTTGAAGATTATTGATAAAATTTACACAACCAAAGTAGGCTTTCTTATGCCCATTTGTTTAGCGGTACACTTGTTGACAGGCAGCTGGACCACCACTTATTTGGTAGTACAATTGTTACTGGGCGGGTCGTCTGAATGGGTTCTTGGGAATGTTCTTTCTGTAGAAAATACAAAGAGAAGGTGTTTCATCATTAGAATCTTTTATCCAGTGGGATTGAGATGACATGAAAAGCTAAGATTTGTGGAGGACATTCTGTATGCCCACTTCAACACTATCCTGTTGTTTTCTTTGTTGTCCTCCTGATTCTCTACTGACTGTGACTTTCCTCCACAGTAGAAACCATGATACCAGCCTGGCATAAAAATCATTTCTCCTGGTCCTCTCCTGTTAGGAATATGCTGCCTAAACCCTGCCAATGATTAACGACAAAAACTTAAAGTCTACATATTTCTGATCTGTAACTGTAACAAACTTTTGAGTGCCTAGGCTCCTAGACTACAATAATAGTAATGTTTGTTCTTCATAGAAAACGATGAGCTTGAACAGCCAGTACAAAATGGACAAATTCAGTGGTATTTTTTATTCAAAAAAAGGTATGAATCTACCAAATTTCACTTTTCAAGGCAAATGACTCATAGTCATCCACATATGCAGGAATCATTTTGACTAAAAATAAATTTTAGCTGACATTTTTGAAAATGTGTGCTGGGTGTTTTAATATATTTGATAATTTTAATGGAAAGTTGATTTTGTTTGAACTTTTGGAAGGAGCCTAAAATTGATAGTTGACTCCGTCTGTCAAAGCAATATTTTTTTATGGTTATTGATATAAAGGTTAAGTTTTGTATTTAACACATATATATATATATTAAGAAACATTTCATTTTGTGGAATGAAGGAAAGTAGGGCTTAAATTTGATGGTCGTATGATCGTATTTAGAGATTTTTGTCATAAAATACAATCAAAATTTTAAGAAGATTGTATCAGATGAAAGGAGAGATTTTGGATAGACTGTCAAAATTTATATAGAATTATAATGATATATATATTTGATTTCTATATAATTTTACTTACACTAAGGTATATCATAATGTTTTAAGGGCACCTTTGAATAGATAACTGTCATTAAAAAATTTGTTGACAGGCAAGGCTGACTGTCAAATTTAAGACCTAGTTCAAAGGAGTTATATTTTGTGGTTTTGGATTTTATTGGAATTAGGAGCTTTTCTTTTAAGGACAAGAGAAAATCAGATGATATGTTTTGTGTAATTTGGTTGTAGTTGACTTTTCTTTGAAAAAATGCAGGTTGGTCTTCATGGGTCAAACTTTGACACCCCTTCAAAGATTACTGAAGAGGTTTTGGTTCAAGCCTCTTTGATTATTGTTTTGGTTGTACCTTTGTTTTATGTGGTTGTTTGTTTCTCAAGGGCCTTTTTGGTTTTTAGGCTTGTTTAGTTGTTGCTTTTGGTCTCATATTGCCACCTTTTCTTGATGTACAAAATTTTGAGGTCCTTTCAAAACCTCCTCCAATTCATAACTCTAGTCACACACACACGCACATACACACACAATTTTTATTTTTTTAGAATCTTATCTTTCACATGATAATGTCTTTTCAAAATTTTAATTACAGTTGATAGCATTTTTTTAAATATAGTCATATGGCAATTATATGCATCAAGAGGTATCAAGAAATAATCATCATAGTTGGAATAACAACCACAGCTCACTTATAACACATCCAACTAATCATACCTCAAAGCTAAAGTATATACACCATAATAGATAAACCTCACGCCATCAACATATCCAACCCATAAAATGCAATCACAAGCTCCATGTACACAACATGTTCATGAAGAAATACAAATCCATGAACTCTCATTGCATAGGTAATGGAAAATATGAAAAAGATCAAGTAATCCCAATAATCACCAATATCATCACATAAAAGGTGTAACCAATATCATATAGTACCAAGGAACATCCACAACAATATGCAAAACATACAAACAAATATGTTGCAATACAACTCTCACTACTAGTCTCCATAGCTCTCCCATGTTCTCCACACTAAAAAAAGGGAAAGAGATAAAGGAGACTCCATTTTGTCACAAAAAATGAAGTACAATAACAACACATTGCCACAAACATGGGGTGATCAACATAGCTCCACACAAACCTCGACTCTAATTTCGTGTGAATACAAACATCCATGAATAAGAATAGAACCAAATAGAGAACCTTCAAATCAAACATGCAACATTTTCTTCTATACACACCTCTAAATGCTCAAGTTGTGATAAGTATGAATACCTTCATTAAGCCCCAAAGATAAAATCGTTATCCACATCTAACCATAACCAAGATGTAAGTATCTCAAACCAAAGAAAGATCAAACCATATAATCCATTCCCAAATCAAGGGAAAAATCCCAAAACATCCTCTACACTCCTCAAATAAGATCAAAACTCATTCCCATGAGAATACAAATGATCAAAAAACTCGTGCCAAGAAATCCTCAAATAAGCCTTCCAAAAATAACTTCATAGCTCAAGAATCACTCCCATGAGACCAAGAGAGGAGAATCAGAATGCTCCTCTAGGATAACCAAGTCATCATGACTCACTCCAAGAACAATCTCCTCAATAGTCCATGTTGAACTCACATTCAATCCAAATGTAGGCTCCTTGATCTTCTTGTTGAAACCTCATCAAAGAGTAACCATATCAAAACATAATCTCCAAAAAATAAGAGATCTCCTAGCCTCACCCAAGCCTCGAAGTATTCATGATAACCTTCAAACAATAAATCAATGCTAATCTTGAAATGCAACACCACAGTCTTGTTATGCCTTGCATAACCACCCCATTTTCTTTTTGGTCAAAATGGGTCTCCCTTGTTGTTTTTTCCTTTGGTGTTTTTGTTCTGGCTTTGGGAGTTGTCTTTTTCTTTCAAAGCATTGTTTTGTTTTGTTCTGTCGGGTTCAAATTTCAAACTGACACTGGCACTTGGCACCTTCAGTTGGTTCAAGTTCTGGTTTCTTCCCAATTCTGCTTCCTACACTTTTTCTTGTCTTGTTTTTTTTTTGTCAAGGTCAAGTTTTGAATCGAAACTGTCACCTTGCACCTTCCAAAGTGCGGGTTCTCATTTCCATTTTGATTTTGATCCCTGTGTTTCTTCCTTGTGTTCCTTTTTTTTTTCAAAACCAAGTTTCAAAATGAAACAAACCAAGAACCTTTCTAAGGTTCTTGTTCTAGTTTTCATCTCAACCCCGATTTCCAACTCTTTTTTTTCCCTTGTGTGTTTCAGAATCAGACATCGGATCATAACAAAAAATAAGAACCATCAGAGGTTCTTGTTCCTAGTTCCATCCCGATCTTGATTCCCATGTCCATCCTACTTCTTGTCTTTTGGGTTCATATTTTGGAACTTTTTCGTAACTTTGCACTTGTTGAAGGTTCCTGTGTCGAGTTACTTCTCGATCCCGACTTCTGACTTGCCTTTGTGTTTCGCGTTGGTTTTCTCTTCCGAGTGACTTCCTGACCACAATTTTTGAACTACTGTGCATTAATGACAATTTGTTCGCATGTGGGAACCAATTTATATTCACGCCCCTTCTCGGTTTTTTCTCATTGTTGCTTTGTATTATTGATGAAAAGAGCCAAAGTGAAATGGAGGGTTGAAGATTGAATTTGAGTTTGGGGACTTCTCACTGGGTATTGTCAAATTTTCCATCACAATTTTTGAGGTAGGTGTTTCCTCATTTCTCTCTTCCTTTTTTCCTTGTTTTCTTGAGTTTTCTTGTTCATTTTCTCACTGGTTTCTTGGTTTTGTTTGTTTCTTGTTTTTGTGTGTTTGTTCTATTTGTTTTCTATTTTTCTTGAGCCTTTGGGTTCGTTTGTGTCCCTTTTCTTTTGGGTTTTCTTTGTTTTCATTTTTTTCTATTTTTTTATTTGTGTTTTGTGTGATGGTTTTCTTGTTCCTATCATGCCCTAGCTCAACTAGGGTTTCTGTACAATTGGTTCGACCATGTTTGAAATTTCAAAAATCTTTAAATTGTCAATCGTTGCTTTGAGTCAAAACCCTACACTTTTTTGCCTCTAATCTTCGAGATAGAAGCAAATATGGTTAAGTTTTAAATCGGTCTTTATTAGGGTTTTAAATTTGTCTTGATCCCAATCCTAAGGGTTTGTCTAAGAAATACTAAAAAATTGTTAAGTTACCCTCAGGATCTAACTATGTTTCGATTCTAATCGCCCTATTGCTTGCGGGATCGAGTTTTGGAACCAAATCTTACCTATGCACCATTATGTGATTGCAGTCTTAACAATGTTCTAACTCTGATTTCCGACCTTTGGTCGGAATCAAACTTCTAATCGGAACCTTACTTTGTTCCTAGCATTTTTTCAAGAGCCAAGTTTCAACCCGATTCCAATCCCCGCATTCCTTTCAGGATTGGACCTCGGAAGGGAATTGAACCCCTAACATAACTTTGAGTTTCGATGCCAAGTGTCAACTTGATCCTGATTTCTGACTACATTGCGGGATCAGATCCCAGAGCGAAACTTGAACCTTTTACTAACACATGTTTCTGAATCATGTGACTTCCTAGTTTCGATCTCAACCAGAGGTCAAGATCAAATCTCAGAGTGAAACTCAAAATTGTTCACTTTTTCAAAAAATCTAGTTTCAAGTGACATCCCGATTTTGATGTCTAATAGTTTGGTATGGATGATGTGTAAGGATCATGTTCAAATGTTCTTTGATCCCGACTTCTGAAAAAGTTCACTTTTAAGCCTAAAATGGTTAAGTTCTTGGTTTTATCCCAACCCAAGGCCCGAAAAATACAGAACTAACTTGTAATGGGAATTTTTCTTATTGTATGAGGACTTAATATGGGTGCTTATGAAAACTTTACTACTCACATTTCCTTGCTTTGTTTGATGAATGTCACCATTGCAAGTTTTAACAAATGTCTAATTCAGAAGAAGAAGTTGGTGCTGAGGAAGTGCCAAAGGAAACAAAGAACAAGAGATTGAAACTAGAGAAAATTCCCATCACTATGAAGTTTAAATTTCAAGGGAATCCAACCCCATCAAAATTTGGGCCAGAGGTCATGAAAATAACTGACACTCTAGTTGGGCATATTGACTTACAACAATTTCATGATGATACCTTTTCAGAAGATGCTAGCCCAAGAGCTAAAAAGATTGCAAATTATGGGTTGGCACATATGGCCACATTTCTTATAGCAGTACAATGCCCAGAGTTCAGACTAGCTGTTGCACAAGCATATAATCTAACTCAAAGAAAGTACATTGACTCATGGGGAAATGATACCATAGGCTTAACCCCAGGAATGATAAGATTGTTGTTTGATCCTCCTCCTCACCCTAACCTCAACATCATGTCTAAAGCTAATGCATTAGCACGATGGGCAGTAGATGAAGAAGGGAATAAAAGATATATCAATAAGAGGTGACTCAAAATATAAAAGAAATCAACAAAGAAAATACCACCTAAGCCTAAAATATCTAACTTCTCTGGAGATGTAGGACATATCATTACATTGATGGCTAGGGCATCCAAGAAGGAGGATTCCCATGCATTTGAGAATTGGATGTTCCCATTTATCCAAATGATTCTAGATGGACAACAATACTTGGACTGGGGGTAGTTGGTGTCTGATAATATTCATAATCAGATGATCAAAGTGAAGGAAATCAAGAAATTTTATATGTATTCCTATGTAATCTACTATGCTGCATGAATGGGAAGGTTTCCTGGGTTGACTACTATGTGAGTACTTGAAGAAGTTTTGGGATAGAAAAAGGTATGCGAGCATTATGATCAACTGGAACTTAAGAAATTAGAAAGTTGTGGACACTGAAATTTGGTCTAAGCCTGCGACTTCAATTTCTTCATAATTCGTATTGACATGGTCATGATTAAATAATGTTAATTATTTAATTACTTTCTAAAGTCCTTTCTCATCTATTAATTAAATAACTTTTAATTATTTAATTAATTCATTTTAACATTTAATATTCTTCTATTAATTAAATAAACTTAATTATTTAATTAATTCATATATTGTCTTTATTCAAATCCTGATTAATTAAATAAATGTTCTTTATTTAATTACGTCACTAATTAACTTTATCCTCTTTCTTAAATTAAATAAATTCTTATTTAATTTATCCTAATCATATTTCCGACTATAATTAAATAAATACTTTAATTATTTAATTATTCATTTAACCTTTTCTTTAGTTAATTAAATAAATCTTATTTATTTAATAATAAAACCTTAAATGTCGAATCTTGAATTAAATAAATCATTTAATTCATAAAAGTCTATTTTTAACACATTCCTCTATATTTAGATAAATGTTTAAGTTATCTAAGTATTCATTCCCACTTGACTCGAGATCTATTTGAATTAGTCACTTATCTTCTGATTTAATGTCTGATTGTCTTTCACGAATAAACTCTTTGTCATAATCACTCAGTTATCTAGTTTTAATTCTTATGCATGTACACATGTATTAATTAAATATCTTTATTTAATTAATTAATTTATGCATGCATTTGAATAGATCATTTTCTTTAATCTATCTTTATCCTTTTCATGCAATCATTATTCTTCTAATTTTTGAAGACTTTCAACTAGAGATTAAATTATTATTTAATCTTGATTTCTATTCTTAGTTTTTATCACTCATGTCAATACTAACAACTATCCCAATGCATGTCCAATCTTTCAATATGAATCATTCATCTATCTTTCGATCTCGGCCTCTCATTTGAATGATCGATTTTCTATAAATTGATCTGTCTTTCATCATTTTACCTCTCTCAAAATCTTGTGACTTTTGGAGCAATTACTTGAAATCTTCGATGTTTCGTCGTTATCACAATCCTTAGGCTATGCTTGCACGTACTGAAAATATAAGCGAAAATACACTATAGAAAATGAAATGGAGAAGGACAACATAGGTTATCCATGGAGTTACATCGATCTTTGGTGAGAGTTTTATGTTTTAGCTTGTTTCCTTTGTTCTTTGTTGTTTGACTTTAGATTGCATTAGAGCTTGATTGCATTTGAGTGTTTTCTTTTAACCTTTGTTGTATTTCCTAGATGTTACATTGGTGAACCTGACATATCTTGAGGAATTTTGAGTAATTTTGGAGTTAATCCTTTTTGTTACAGGTTTTGTTACCTTTTTGTTGCAGATTTTGTATCATTTTTTGGATGAAACCCTAGTTTTCAAAGATTCAACCATATCTCTCAAACGACTATAGTTCTTTTCACAATTGTTTTTCTACAGGCTGGGGACAATATCAAAAGCTTTCATTCCAAAAATCAAATTTTTTGGAGCTATTATTATTTTTTTATAATTTTTTTGTTATTTTCATGAAAATTCAATTTTGAGAGAAAATTAGAGAATTTTTTTGTTTTCTTTACATTTCTATAAATATCTCTTAATTTCAATAGGGGTCTCTTCATTATGTTTTTTATTTGGATGAAAATTAATTAGACAAAAAGTAGATCTTTTAAAATTAGGGTTTTACAAAGATTTGCTTATATCGCACAAAAAGTTGTAGATATTTTCACAAAAACTTTTCTTTAGATTTGGGATGACGTTGGGCACCTTTAGTAAAAAAATTGAAATTTTTGGACCTATTTTGAATTTTCTATAATTTTTTTATGATTTTTCATAAAAAAATAATATTGGGTGCAAAACAACAAAGTTTTCAGATTTCTTTACATTTTTGGAAAGCTCTGGAAATTTCAATTAGGGTCTGTTCTCTATGTTTTTATTTTTGATGCAAAAAAAAATTCCAAAAATCATATTTGTCTTGACTAGCTAACCCTCTAATATTAGTGATCAATTATCTTGTTAGGGTTTTGGCTTTGTTGTTGGTTTTGTGAATGTGCAAAACAAATAAATACTTCAAAGGACAAATTGGATCAACTAAACAAGAAAAAAAAATGAATGAAAATATTTTTGGTTGATACAAGATTGCAAAGAACCAAGGATGCTTCTGCATCAATAAGTTGAAACCCTAGATAATGAGTTAGAAAGAATAAGGTGTAACGATCACATTATCATGAACAAATATGACTTGGTCTTGTGCACTTAGAGCAAATAGGGTGTAACAATCGCATTGTAAGGAACAAAAATGCATTGACATCCATAAACAGTATAAGTTGAAACCCTAAATAATGAGTTGGAAAGAATAGGGTGAAACAATCACATTGTAATGAACATAAATGATTTGGTCTTGTGCACTTAGAGTAGATAGGGTGTAACAATCACATTGTAAGGAACAAAAATACATTGACATCCATAAACAGTATAAGTTGAAACCCCAGATATTGAGTCACAAGGTAGTGGGTGAGACACATTTATAGTACATAGAACTGATCTATATAACTGGGCATATAGAACATAAAAAAAACCCAGAAATTGAACTAAAATGACTTGAAATTCATAAATAGTGTAAGTTGAAACCACGGATATTGAGTTATAGGATTGTGGGTGACAAACATTTATTGTGCATGGAACTGGTTTATATACCCATGCATATAGAACATAAAAAAAACCCAAAAATTGAACTCAAATGACTTGACATTCATAAATTTAGTGTAAGTTGAAACCCCAGATATTGAGTTACAGGTTTGTGGGTCATAAACATTTATAGTGCATAGAACTAATCTATATTGGCAAGCATATAGAACATAAAAAAAAGCCAGAAATTGAACTGGATTGACTTGACATTCATAAATAGTGTAAGTTGAAACCCTAGATATTGAGTTACAAGTTATTGTGACAAACATTTACATCACATACAACATATTATCATTCTGACATAAAAAAATATAAATGAAAAACCCAAGGTAAACAGTATTAGGGTGGAACCCCAGATATTTACAGTATTCTGAAAAATATTTGCATAGCATTGAACAAATTGGAATTTGTAGGCATAAATAATTAGTAGCAGTAGAATACATGTATCTTGATAGCGTGCCGCTACTACTACTTCTCCTCTTTCTTTGTCTACCTCCAAGAAAATGTAGAACTGAATATGAAAGTGAGACATGGTAAATGCATTTTTGAATTTGTAAATCTCCTTATATGTTCAATGTTGGTTTGCTATGGAGTCTTTAATTTTTGTCCTCCTTTTTCAAGTTTGAAAATTTGTTTTGGTGTCTTCAATTGCATAGTTTGTATGTATTTATGGCATGTAGTGTTTTTTTGCTGCTTAGGCAATTTTGGTGGCTTTAACACCATTGTTTTGGTGGTTTCATGTGGCAAAAGAGGATAATGCACTAGTAGTCATGCGTAGGGATTTAACTGATGGGACACATCTAAATGATTGATTTTCCTTTGATTGTTGTGTTGATGGCAAAGTGGGATAGGGGGTGGGTTTGATTAGATTTGGTGATGGGATAGTCTTGGCTCTTAGCTATTCTCATGGACGTGGATCTATTAAAATATTGGTGGTGATGTAATGCAAGTGGTGATATTATAGGGGAGTGTGGCTTATACTAATTTTATATTTTGGTTGCATGTTTTAAAGCTACAGGCCATTAACAAGCAATATGGCTTGTATGTTTGTGGTGCCAAATGTGCTTTGAATATTCTCTGACATGTAAGATTGCGAATAACTATTTGTGTTTGGGACAAATTCCAACCAATTATAATACAATTTTGACGGTATAGTGATTCGATTACTATTGTTGACTTTATGGATGAAAATTGTTTTACCATTGAATATTAAGGTGCTCTAGTGTGGGGCAGACGTGGGACTACTTTTGTCCCCTTGTACGCTCCCATGCCAGTTTCAGCTCTTCTCCCCTACTCTGCTTCATAATCTACAATAAAAGAAATCCATGCACAATGATATTTCGTGCAAGTGTTCGGTCCTACAAACCAATTAGAAGCATAAGCAACACAAAGCAATGAAAATCAAAAGACACATGCCAATCTCCTACATGGTCACGAGGTCAATCACTTGGTATAAACAAGAGCTCTTGGGGAGATGAAATATTGCAGGAGGAGGCCAACTAGAGCTAACTAGATAACACAAGCCAATAAGAATTGGTACAATGGCTTAGAACTCCAAAAAGGGTGAAGACATGTCACCTTCCCGCATCCCCGCAAGCTCTCCCTAGCAAAGAAATTTGGAGCTTGCGAGGTAAGAAAAGACATGCATTGAATGTGAAAAGGCCAACTGGTGCCAACTAGGACCAAAGTAGGCCCAATAAGCGGGTGCAAAAGGACACAACTTACGTTATCAATTTAGCACATGCATAAAACTTATTTTAGGAATCATTAGCGTGGGAATCAGGGCTTAAATTTGACGGTCGACCTTATCTGTCAACGAATTTCTTAATGACAGTTATTATTCAAAGGTTCCCTTCAAATATTATGATATACCTTAGTGTAAGTAACATTATATATCTATCAATATAATTTGATATAAATTTTGACAGTCTATCCAAAATCTCTCCTTTCATCTGATACAATCTTCTTAAAATTTTGATTGTATTTTATGACAAAAATCTCTAAATACAGTCATACGGCCATCAAATTTAAGCCCTGGTGGGAATCCGGTATGCAAAAAACAAAGGGACTAGTTACCCAATGTTAGAACATATGCAAAATCACAAGAATGCATCAAATGACTCGATCGTTCCCTCAAAAGTGCACTTCAACCTGTATCATCTATAACCATGCACTTAAACCTGTTGAACACACAAAACACTAATATTGTACCTCATAAAATTCACCATGCTTCTGAAAATACTGACCAACATTAATTGTAACCTCACAACTCTCACCTTCTCATGCTTGGTGAAACAATAATGCTCTGCACACATGTAGTCATCAACAGAGGCCAATAAAATGTCACCAAATTTCTCCTCTTTTAACTCATGAGCATCTTTCCATTCCCAAATTTCACAATATAAATTAGGAAAACCTTGCACTGCTTTCTGATTCGTTGGACAAAACCAGTTTAATCACTAGTTAAAAACTGACCTCTCCCTACAATTCCATGACATAAACTAATAAATAAATGTTTATTAGATAAAGAACCAACCTACCAGGGGCGGGGGGCCTAGCTCGATTGGCTAAAGTATCTCGTTGTAGGCAAGAAGTCATGACATCTAGTCTTCTCCCAAACCTGCGGTACCAAAGAGCATGTCACACCAATGCCACTGATCACATGAAAAAAGTTTAGTCTTCAAAAAAAAAAAAAAAAATCCCAACCTACTAAAATGTTAATCATCCAAGGTTAAGGAAGATGCTGCAATTTGAACGACCTGTAATTCACAATACTTACATATGATGACAATACATAACTTCAAAAAGAAAATCAGCCCAGAATCAATATTTTTTTAAGATGCAACAACACAACAACCGTCTGTCTTAATTGAGAAGGCAAGAAATGTTGGTAGCCATGGAGAGAGGTTGCAGTACAACAAAGAGAGAAAGGAAAAAGATTTTAAAAAGTTGAAAGAAAGATAACATGATGAGAAACAAAAGGTGACGCTTTACAATAGAACTTGATATTCAAATCAGAATAGGTATTTCGTAATGATTCCATTTCATCTTTAGAGACGCAATTCTGAGCTTTGTAATCTATTTTGTATTTGTCATTTTACAAAACAGAAGATTCCCCTCATCATGAGCCATGTTTTTGTTGGCAAGTGGAATGTTTGTCTGCAAGTTGTGTGATACTTTATTCTCCTAAGTACAAACACCATGGTTGCCTTTTGGAGATCTTATGAAATCTTTGGGGCCATCACGAGAGTTCATATCAAGTTTAAGCATTGATCCCCCTGCCTTTCATTAGAAGAGTTGAGAATTGTAGACAAAGAACATATAAACCAAGAATATATTGCCAATAATCAAATAGTTGTTGTACGGGACACTGTAAATACACTCTTAAGCTACCTGGAATGAATCTGAACGCTTTGCATTGTCTGGTTATTTGAGCCATTATTAAACTTTGTTATATGTTTCAGGAAAAGTTGAAAACATAGCTTATATTAATTAATATAAATTTTTAGAAACTTTTTAACTTCTTTAAATTTCAAACCCTTTAATAGATGATTTTTTTTAGATTTCATCTCTAATAAGTGGTGTTCAATGTAGCCAGTCAATCCTAGGAAATTAGGATGTACAATCTCATTTTCTTATGAATTTTATTAAAAGTGAGATCTATGACTAGAGTTACGAGGAAAGACAAGAAATCCATATAGATACACTTCTAAAGAAAATAGAATATAAGAAAGATAGATATCATAAGGGTGTGGATAGATATTAAGAATTATGGGTTAAGACAAGAAACTTATGTAGTTATCTATTATGCGAATAATTAAAAAATTTAATCATATTGTCTTGTAAGAAAAAATATTTTCTAAATTATATTTGGGGAGAAGAAGATAAAGTCCATTTTAAAGTATTTTCTACAAATGTATGTGACAAATAGAAAGAAAGAATTAGAATAGTTCAATACTAAATTAAAAATACGGTTATAGAAGAAGGAACCATGTGATTATAAGTACTACTGAACTCAAGCATAGAATTGATGTAGGTGAGAAACATTAAAAGGAGTAGTATCTAATGTAGAGATACCATAAGCACTTAAGCCACATATATAAGAAATGACATAAAGGAAAGGATAATCTAGAGGAAAATTGTCTTTGAGTCTCTCCTTTTTATTTGTGTTATACTGATTTTCTTTCAAAATAAGATCATTATCTTGAAAAGAATGCTAGAGAATGCATTGATTATAAACCCATCAAATTTTATTTTGGTATAACCATAGGTGTTCTAAAGCATTCACACAATTTTCTCATCAAGCATTCCCATCTCTTGAAGATGGTTCTCACAATATGTGGTGCCATTAATGAGGTCATGGTGAGAGACATGAGAAATAATTTGTAGCTCTAGATCCATGAAAACTTGAACAACAAAGAATAGAGAATAATAAATACCCATGGGAGTACAAAAGTTCATGTGATATGCCCACAAAGTTAGATAATATTAAGATCATCTACTACCATGTCGATCCATGGTTTTATGAAGAATGTGTTAGATAGTTTTATTAGTGACCTCAGTGTATCCATTATATTAGAGGTAATGGGAAGTAGAAAAGTGATATTAAATGCATAAACCTTGAGAAATTTCTTCACCTCATGGCTTTAACGGAACAACTATTTTCAAAAGGTAAACTAAAATTTTACTAAAAGGAGGAACAAGAATAACACATACTCTTAACCATGTCTTACACTAATATCCATTGATATACATGTCCAAGGTATCTTGAGCCTTAGCATTGACAACATGAACATTAGGGAAAGTATCATCTACCTAGTAAAATTAAGGAATATTTGATAGGTGATAGAAAATGGATTAAATGTACTTGTATTTTGGGAGACAAACTTAAGGCCAAATTCTATAAGAATCATGACCCATTGAGTAGCACATTTCAAGAGATCCAATTTGGAGAGCATGCATTTAAGATGATGGTGCTTAATGATACCATGAATGTTAAAGTGGAGTAGGTATTGGCACGTATTTTATGAAGCATAAACTAAAGGAAAATATTAATTTTCAAAGGAAGAGTAGAATGTTTAACATTTGAGAAAAGTCTTATTAATGTAGTATACAAGATGTTCTTTACTCACATCATCATATTGAGCAATAAGGGATTCAATAGCAAGAGATCAATCAAAAACATATATAGGAGAAGAGTATGTCCATGAATATAATGCATTATGATAGGAGGATTGTAGAGATAATATTTAGAGCCTCAAAATCCTATTGAAACTCCTTATTCTATAACAATTTGGAATAGTTCCTATGTAGTTGTATGAAAGGAAGAGTGTTGTCAACTAATTATGTAACAAAATAGTAAAGGGGTTGAATTTTACATAGGGAATAAGAATATGGAAAATATTCTTAAGAGGAAGCATGCTAACAATGGAATGAATCTTATTAGTATTGAAACTTCAATTCCTTGGTGAGAGATAATAAGGCTAATAAATTTCTCATGCTATTAAATCTAAAAACATATTTATTAGGATTGAGGCATATTTTGTATTATTTTGTGCATTCAAAGACAATACAGTGACTATGTGAATGATTCTAGTGAAGGGAAGATTTATCCAAAATGTCATCGATGTATTCTTCTAAAATAAAATTTAATCTAATCATGGAAAATCAGTCATGACATGCTAAGAGGGAACTTACCAAAAAAAAAAATTAAAATAGATTTAAATGATGATAGAAAGTGCCCCAAGGTTGTGAATGCAATTTTATGTTGATCCCAAGGATTAATGAGAACATTATTATATCCAAAGAGCTCAGCTATAAAGAAAGTATTAGAATCTACAACCATGGCATTGCTAATGGGAGGAATCTCATATTTGGGATCTAAACTCTTTTACAACACAAAAATCATTACAGGTACAAGTTTGACAATCAAGTTTGACAACAAGAATAATATAAGAGATATAGGTTTAAATGAACCCTACCTTGAGAAACTTTCCAATTTCATCTTTAACTAATATAGAAACTATAGAATGAATTTTAAGAATCTGCTGTCTTACTATTTTATCCTTAGGGAAAGGAACAATTTCATGGATCAACACATCTTGGTCAATGTTAGACATTCTTCATTATTGCCCATGAAAAAATACTAGAAAAACCATGAAGACGTCTGAAATAAATTTTACATTCAAAAGAAGAGGGTCACTTGCCTATCCTGATGACCTTATTAGGTTCTTGAGGATCTATAGTGAAATCCTGTAATGCCCAACCACACAATAACTGACTGAATGTTGACGTAGTCCAGTGTCATACATAAATTTCTATGAGTTACCCTAGCTCAACCTTCCTAGGCTACCAGACCCCCATCTTGGGTTACCCTGGCTTACCTCTACTGGTCGCAAGACCCTCATGCAAAACTATGTGTCTCGTCTCATCTCGAGCCTTAACAATCGCATGCTTCATGAGAGAGGCATTCATTATCTTTATTAGTGTGAAAGTTCCCCATTAATTCATTTAAATTATCCCTTGAATAAACCCTAGGTGAGTTACCCCGGCGCCCCTTTGTGTGTCGAACCCCCACAAAGAGCCACTCTCCTAATGACAACACACACGGTACAAAACCACAATCCAATGGGTAAACTAGATAAGACGACCTCTCCAATCCAAGGAGGAAACGAACAAAAGAAACTCACTCCAAACCCTGGAGGAAACAAGGTACATACTCCACTCCTTCCAAAGGAGGCACAAACCATGCTCGTTCCTAAAAATTGGGTGAGACAACATGATACATCTATACACGTTATCCAAAACAAGACAGAGGTTGACTACATAATATGACAACCCCAAAAGATTAAAAACTCCATCTGGAAGACTTACATAAAAAAATGACTTAATTGCCCAACATAGCGAATGAACGAGAACAACACTTAGAAAGCATTTCAGGCAACCTAATAAACTAATGTTAGGGTTTCCTAAACCCAAGCCAAGCACTGATATAGTACATGAAATCAATTTAAGTAATTAGCATTATTCGTTCATACTCAAAATAAATCAACTCGCATTGGCAATATTAAGGAATTTAAAATCTAATCATTTAATTCATTTTTCCTCAATTATACATAATATTCAAAATAATTTTTTAAATAAAGACATTTGATTATAAAATCAACTCCTAAAATAAATCATTTGATTACTAAAAAAACAACTTTTAAATAAAACATTTGTTATAAAGCCAATTTCTTTCCAATCAATTACAATAAACATAATCGTCATAGAATCAATATATTTAAATATAATTATATATTAAACATACATATATACAAATATATCCCCACTGTATATATACCATCATATACATATATATTTAATTATATAAATATTATTTAAATAATTATTTATTTAAAAAAACAATTCCAATTCCCAACCAATTAAAATAAAAATTATATATATATATATATAAATATATAATATAAATATTATATATAATAATATATAAAATATATATATATTATAAATATATAATATAAAATTATTAAATAAAAATTAAATAAAAAAAGTAATAAAAAAAAACTTAAAAGAAAACTCTTGTGGGGCCGAACCCCCTCCAAAAGGGGAGGAGGACGCAGCCCATGGCTCTGCCCAGCCTCCCCCTGTGGAGGCGGCACTGTTGTGGGTAGCGCTTCCCCCACACCCAGTGGGGGGGCGCTGCACACACCAACACCCTCCATAGGGGTGTGGTTGTGTGCCGCCACAGCTACACCCCCCCTTAACACAATAAAGAAAAAATTTCATTTATTCTTTTTATAATAATTTTTGAAAATCAAACCCTCCCTTGTTTTCTAGATTTTGACAGTAAAAAAAAACTTTGAATAGAAATTTCCTAGAATTAGAAAAACAAAACTACATTTATAATATATGTATGCATATATATATTGACAGAATATATATATGTACATACATATATATTTGTGAAAATATATGCAAATCTCCATTTTAGAGTCATTGGGCAAGTTTTCTTGAGGAGAAAAAGTTTAGAAGAAGAATTTTAAACACAAAATCATGATAAAATTTTTTGGGTTTTCCCCAAATTTAAAAGAGAGGTTTTAAACTTTTCCAATGTTTCCTTTCAAATTTCAATATAAGTTTACAAGTATTGAACCAATTGACATGGGTTTTCCATTGAAACTCAAACAACATTTAGAAATTTTCCAATAGCATAACCAAATTTAAACTCTTTCAAAATGAAACTAAAAAAAACAAAGAAGAACATGATTTTTCCTCCAAAGCTTGAAGAACTCCAAAATGGTGCTTTCAAATCATGTTTTTGATTCCAGCTCAACCAAGGAATCCACTTTGCTTCTTTCAAATCCAAAAGCTTCTTCAAAATCCAAAAAACAAAGCCACAACCAATCTTTTTTTCTCCACCAAATTCAAAAATTCCCAATTATATGAAATAGCAATTGCTCAAATAGAGTTTCCCCAATTTTGGTCAAACCCCTAAAAATATCCCACCCACTAAATTCATTGCAAAATTGGAGAATATTTCGATTTTTTAAAATTTAAAACAATTTACTTTCCAATTGCAATTTCATGCATTTCCAAAATTTCTTTTAAACAAAAGACTTCAAATTTTGCAAAGAATTTATTTTATCAATAATTTTCAAAAAGTGAAATTTAAAGCACATTTTCATTTTTTAAAATTTTAATTCAACTCTTAATATCTAATAATGCCAAAGCAAATACTTTATTTAATTTATCACCATTAACCTAATTAATCAATAAAATTAATAACATTTCAACATTGCAACTAGATATATTTAATCATCATTTTAACTACACCCGCCATTTAATAACCTTTATAATATGAAATTAAATAAATAACCAAGAAGGAATGAACCATATTAAAACAACTAAACCTGACAACACACTATGACTAGGGTGACGACTTGGCACGGAAAACCTAGCTACTATCTCCCAATCGATTACCGTTGGTCAATGGACACGCTCAAACCTGTGGAATCAGGTGGAGTCGATGTCTTGTACCTGTCAACCTGCGAACAAAGAGTTTATTGAACATGCATATATATGATATAATAAAACACACCGTGAAGAGGAAATCTCAGAATCGTAGGGCACTCGTAAACGAGTGATACAATCCCGTCCCCTTCACCAATACAAACTTTTAAACTGACGAGTCTAACATCAACAATATAATAAAAGCATAAGGCATTTTTAATTAAATAACTGCTACACTAATTCAAAATATGCCATAATGATAACATCAGAGTAAAATTCCATCACATCAAAATATCACATATGCATCGCTTAACAATTGCAATTGAATAAGACCAAGTACCATAGTCACAGCATAATAGAAACACATATCAAAGGAAAACACTGCCAATCAAAAGATCCAAAATGGAGGGGTGTTACATCCTCCCCCCATAGGGTCAGGCTTACTCCTGGAAGCCTGCCAATACCCCTAGTACAAACTCAATAAAATCACACATAATCAATGGCTCAAAAATTGAACCACTCCATACCTCAACATAAAAACAACAGCAACCTGTGCTATAATCAACCTAACCAAGTACACTGCCAATCTACACAAATCAACATGGTGAAGCAACCACCAACCAAATCTCCAAAACACATAACCATGGATTAACATACATAATACACATATGCACCAGTTCACATCACTGAGAATCATCACAAGGCTACACATAGTGCGATATCATTACAATGTTTACTCAAGACAAGGTATGCAACATTATCACTTCAACATTCATTTAACATTTTGCATTTTGAATCCAGGTACAATAATTTAACATCTACATGATTTTTTAAGACTCAACAATAAAGTTGGGGACTATAGGCCTCACCAACAAGATGCACCTATTATGCAATTATCATTAACATGCAATGGTTTCACTAATCCCTTTTCTCTAAACTTTTACTTATTGCAAATCGATTTTCTATTCATATTGTACATTTTCCATGATTATGAATGCAACTTGGGGACTTAGGTCATTTACCTAGGGTTTGATCTAATAAAGCAACCTTCATGAATACATAAGCATTTTCTCATAAGATACAACATACCCTAGGTTTCAATACACCTCACACTCAAGGACATACATCTTCGTTAAACCAATGGGACGAGAGAGAAGACAAGAGTTATTTATAGTTCTAACATAGGAACGAATGCAATCATGGTTTCATCATCACACAATCACTTTCACACAAATGCATCAATCATATGAGAGTATGCACAAATCTCTATGAACTAACAACATGATCATTTATTTTCTATTACCATATTTCATAATTTCAAAACAATATAACATGCAAAAGCAACTCCAAAACCACATAGGGTCAATCAAGCAATCACTTGCACAATGAGGTAAAGCACAAGAAGACATGCAAGGGGTAGAAATAACAACAAAATTGGTTGTCGTCCACCACACACAACACACCAAATTCACACACTACACAATTGTCCATAATGCATTCTTCCAGTAGGAAGGATATCGGTGCATTGTACACTACACCGAGGATCCTATCATTTCCACTAGTTTCCTGCACCATTGGACCTACACCATGTAACAACTTCTAGGTAGACAAGTGAGATCAACCCAAAAGGAAATCATAAACTAACGAACAAAGCACCTAGGTCAACGCCATGGCTCATAGTGTCCAAAGTATAACCTACGCAACTAACAGCTTAATGGGTTCCACATTATCCCAGAGTACCCAATGTTTAAACCTAGCTCTAATACCATGTGTAACGCCCCACCACGCAATAACTAACTAACTGCTGACGTAGCAAGAGTGTCATACATAAATTGCTATGAGTTACCCTAGCTCAACCTTCCTAGGCTACCAGACCCCCATCTTGGGTTACCCCGGCTTACCTCTACTAGCCGCTGAACCCTCATGCAAAAATATGCATCTCATCTCATCTCGAGCCTTAACAATCGCATGCTTCATGAGAGAGGCATTCATTATCTTTATTAGTGTGAAAGTTCCCATTAATTATTTTAAATTATCCCTTAATTAAACCCTAGGTGAGTTACCCTGGCACCCCTTTGTGTGTCGAACCCCCACAAAGAGCCACTCTCCTAACGATAACACACATGGTACAAAACCACAATCCAATGGGTAAACTAGATAAGATGACCTCTCCAATCCAAGGAGGCAACGAACAAAAGAAACTCACTCCAAACCCTGGAGGAAACAAGGTACATACTCCACTCCTTCCAAAGGAGGCACAAACCACAAAAAACAACTCCTAATCCAAAGGAGGCACAAACCATCTCCGTTCATGAAAATTGGGTGAGACAACATGATACATCTATACACGTTATCCAAAACAAGACAGAGGTTGACTACATAATATGACAACCCCAAAAGATTAAAAACTCCATCTGGAAGACTTACATAAAAAAATGACTTAATTGCCCAACATAGCGAATGAACGAGAACAACACTTAGAAAGCATTTCAGGCAACCTAATAAACTAATGTTAGGGTTTCCTAAACCCAAGCCAAGCACTGATATAGTACATGAAATCAATTTAAGTAATTAGCATTATTCGTTCATACTCAAAATAAATCAACTCGCATTGGCAATATTAAGGAATTTAAAATCTAATCATTTAATTCATTTTTCCTCAATTATACATAATATTCAAAATAATTTTTTAAATAAAGACATTTGATTATAAAATCAACTCCTAAAATAAATCATTTGATTACTAAAAAAACAACTTTTAAATAAAACATTTGTTATAAAGCCAATTTCTTTCCAATCAATTACAATAAACATAATCGTCATAGAATCAATATATTTAAATATAATTATATATTAAACATACATATATACAAATATATCCCCACTGTATATATACCATCATATACATATATATTTAATTATATAAATATTATTTAAATAATTATTTATTTAAAAAAACAATTCCAATTCCCAACCAATTAAAATAAAAATTATATATATATATATTAAAATAATAATAATAAAATAAATCTATTTAAATAATAATATAATATATATACACATAATATATATATTATAAATATATAATATAAAATTATTAAATAAAAATTAAATAAAAAAAAGTAATTAAAAAAAAACTTAAAAGAAAACTCTTGTGGGGCCGAACCCCCTCCAAAAGGGGAGGAGGACGCAGCCCATGGCTCCGCCCAGCCTCCCCCTGTGGAGGCGGCGTTGTTGTGGGCAGCGCTTCCCCCACACCCAGTGGGGGGGCGCTACACACAGCAGCACCCTCCACAGGGGTGCGGCTGTGTACAGCCACAGCTGCGCCCCCCCTTAACACAATAAAGAAAAATTTTCATTTATTCTTTTTATAATAATTTTCAAAAATCAAACCCTCCCCTGTTTTATGGATTTTGACAATAAATAAAAACTTTGAATAGAAATTTCCTAGAATTAGAAAAACAAAACTACATTTATAATATATGTATGCATATATATATTGACAGAATATATATATGTATATATGTATATATGTATATATTTGTGAAAATATATGCAAATCTCCATTTTAGAGTCATCGGGCAAGTTTTCTTGAGAAGAAAAAGTTAAGAAGAAGAATTTTAAACACAAAATCATGATAAATTTTTTTGGGTTTTCCCCAAATTTAAAAGAGAGGTTTTAAACTTTTCCATTGTTTCCTTTCAAATTTCAACATAAGTTTACAAGTATTGGACCAATTGACATGGGTTTTCCATTGAAACTCAAACAACATTTACAAATTTTCCAACAGCATAACCAGATTTAAACTCTTTCAAAATGAAACTAAAAAAAATAAAGAACCTGATTTTTCCTCCAAAGCTTGAAGAACTCCAAAATGGTGCTTTCAAATCATGTTTTTGATTCCAGCTCAACCAAGGAATCCACTTTTCTTCTTCCAAATCCAAAAGCTTCTTCAAAATCCAAAAAACAAAGCCACAACCAATCTTTTTTTCTCCACCAAATTCAAAAATTCCCAATTATATGAAATAGCAATTGCTCAAATAGAGTTTCCCCAATTTTGGTCAAACCCCTAAAAATATCCCACCCACTAAATTCATTGCAAAATTGGAGAATATTTCGATTTTTTAAAATTTAAAACAATTTACTTTCCAATTGCAATTTCATTCATTTCCAAAATTTCTTTTAAACAAAAGACTTCAAATTTTGCAAAGAATTTATTTTATCTATAATTTTCAAAAAGTGAAATTTAAAACACATTTTCATTTTTTTATTTTAATTTAACTCTTAATATCCAATAATGCCAAAACAACTACTTTATTTAATTTATCACCATTAACCTAATTAATCAATAAAATTAATAGCATTTCAACATTGCAACTAGATATATTTAATCATCATTTTAACTACACCCGCCATTTAATAACCTTTATAATATGAAATTAAATAAATGACCAAGGAGGAATGAACTATATTAAAACAACTAAACCCGACAACACACTATGACTAGGGTGACAACTTGGCACGTAAAACCTAGTTACTATCTCCCAATCGATTACCATTGGTCAATGGACACGCTCAAACCTGTGAAATCAGGTGGAGTCGATGTCTTGTACCTGTCAACCTGCGAACAAAGAGTATATCGAACATGCATATATATGATATAATAAAACACGCCGTGAAGAGGAAATCTCAAAATCGTAGGGTGCTCGCAAACGAGTGATACAATCTCATCCCCTTCACCAATACAGACTTTTAAACTGACGAGTCTAACATCAACAATATAATAAAAGCATAAGGAATTTTTAATTAAATAACTACTACACTAATTCAAAATATGCCATAATGATAACATCAGAGTAAAATTTCATCACATCAAAATATCACATACACATCGCTTAACAGTTGCAATCGAATAAGACCAAGTACCATAGTCATAGCATAACAGAAACACATATCAAAGAAAAACACTGCCGATCAAAATATCCAAAATGGAGGGGTGTTACAAATCCATAGTTGTAACCATCGAAAGAGAGTTATGATCTTCAATGAAAGGATGAGTAGATATATAACCACAAAGTTTTTGGGTAAGAATGGGTTCAAAAAAGAAGAGTATATTGCTAGAAATGCGCATCTAAATTTTAATTTTAAGGAACCCAAAATCATGATGAAAATAAGGAACATTATAATCTAGACACCTAATAACCTCCTTGACAAGAATTAGGAGAATAATAGTACTTACCAACATAAGGGCATGGAATATATTGAGAAAGAATAGATATAGATAGAGAAGATCCATTATAGGATAAGATAAAGTGAAATTCAAGGAAGAATTTGTACAAGGTTGCCTAATTTGAGGAAGTGGGGAACAAGAAGTATAATAATGAGAATGAAGAGGAGTATGATATTTCGTAGCTTGAAAATATTAAAAAATATCTTCGTCAACTAAAATCATATAAATTTTACCATTGTGAATCAATTTAATGATCATTAAAGAGTAGAATGAATGACCTTGATATCATATGGATCAATGGTTGAATAATAGAATATTGTAATATATTATTCCAAGCATGATATGAAAAATCATAGGAAGAGTAAAACATCAATGAACATGGTAAGTGAGATTGTATCGTCACATGGATGAGTGATAGACTAAGTAGAAGATTGTAAGATATTATTCTGGAACCATGATATGGAAAAAATAAGGGAAGTAAAAGGTCAAATGAAAATGGGAAAATAAATTATATTAAAAGCTTCATAGCCAATATTTTCAAAGTATTTTATAGTCACCTTATGTTTTTATAAATTTTATGGGTTAATGTGATTGTATTGTGAGAAATTTGTTTAGATATTAAGGATCAAAATGTTATCATCTAGCCTCTCTTAAGTGTAATATTATTATTAAGCTAACCAAAATTAATATAGGTAAGCTTTCCTATATAGTCAAAGAATAAGGTAGTTCCATTGAAGGAAACATAATATCTTGGCCATCCAAGTGGATTGAGTGAAGCACAAAATATACCTCAATGGGTCATTCATTATATTGAAAAAAAATATTTTGAAGACCTATTGGGAGATTTCTCTATAAGTAGAAGAATTATTTAACTTAAATCACAAATAGAGATATTATCTTGAGTGGATTATAATTTGTCAATGAGATCATATTCCTTGGAAGCTTCAGAAGTTATATGAGGTGGGACAAGAAGATTGAGGTCCAAGAATGTTGTAATTGTGTGGGAAATAAAGGTTATTCATATTAAATTTAGTATCATATGTAAAGAAATAGGTAAAATAAGAATAAAGAGAAAAATAAAAACTAGGAATAAGGTGTGTGTCACATAAATCAATGTTAGTAGGAGAGAAGGTAGGAGTAGAAAAATGAAGGTTCAATTTATGAGAATGTGTAGTAGGAGGGTCTAGGTCTTAGAAGAAACTATGTATATGTGTGTCATTAAGTGCACCATATGTCATGAAAAAATGGGAGAAATGAAGTTTATTAGGGAATGAAAGAGGAAAATGTTCAAGTTTGGAAATGCTTGATAAATTTCTTTAAATTAATTAATGTAAAGAAAGAAGAAGGAAAGAATAGACCTAAAACCATTCGAATATGTTTATTTTTGAATTGAGAGGAGAGAGAGAAATAAAAAGTCGAGAAATATAATCTAGAAATGAAATATGTTGAACCTCATAGATTCAAACAAAATATTATGACAAACTTTGAAAACAAAGATACATGAGAACAGATAAAAGGGGACGAAAGGGGAAGTATGGGGGAGGGAGGAGAAGGAGAAATGAAAAGTTATGAAAATGAAATAGGAAAAGGGTGTAGAATAATAGAATGAAAAGGTGATATATTCTTGGAAGGGAAATGATATGAGTTGAGGAAGTTGTAAAAATAGGAAGAATAGTAAGGTGATACACAATAGGGAAAAATAAGTAAACATGAGAAATAAGAAGAGGAGAAGATAAGGGTAAAATAATCACTTGCGTATGATTATTTAGGGTGGGTAGGATATACAATTTAGGAGAAAAAGATCAAGGAGTGGGATGTGTAAGAAGGTTAAGGTTTTGTTCACCAAAATATAAAGTGAAATAAGATATAACTATGATAAGGATATATACTATTTTCTATATTGTATTATTATACTTACAACTAAGTCTAATTATTCTTTACGAAAACAATCAATATTTTATATTTAATTATTATATAAAACTAGAGATATTAAATGAAAGAGGTAAATATTAGAATAATTACATGATCCTTATTTCATTAACTAGTGAAGATAGAATGTTGAAGAAGACCCTAGGAGAAGTTTCTAAAATATAAAAAATTAAAATAGATGGTAGCACTTGAGAGTTCTAGTCATGACCCAAAATACTACAATAATGACCTCTAAATTATATAGGAAACATCAAAACCTACTCGCACAATCATGCCAAGATAGGTGAGAGAAGTATAAAATGTCATGGAATCAACTCATGAACTATAATTTTAACCTTCAAGTTTTGTTGTTGACCCATAATGAATGACCTAACATATTTTACTCAAACAACTCTATTTTCTTTTAATTTAGACTTGGATGTCATGGTCCTCAATGTGCATATAGAATTGGAAACTACCTTTCTAATGTGAATATATTTGTTTCTAATTTTGTAAAATAAGGGGGAAACGGGGTTATTATTTAGGGTAGACTAACTAAGCCAATTCATTGGGTGGAAATTTTCATCCTCAACCATATATGGTAAGAGATTGGCATGTGTGGTTATCAAAAATATAGAAATGAAGGTGGTGGGTGCTCTAGAAATTGTAGTAAAAAAAATTCTATGAGGTTTTTACTATAGCGTGGTTTGTGATTTGAGAAGCAATATTTTGGGTAATTGATTCAACAAAGCACCATGAGGTTATGGGAAAGGATGCTTAGGTAGGATTTTAGACTATGGAGGAAGGATAAAATAGTTTTAATAATGGATATGAAAGGTGAGGATCCATAGTAGAATGTAGGAAATAACAATCAAGAGGAAAACAAAAGTAAAATGCAAGAAAATGGTTCTTATAAAGTTTAGGGTTTAAAATATTTATTAGAAATTACATAAAATCTTAAGCAATTATTTTATTCTAATATAAATTCGATTTAATGGAAGGCCACTACTACGATCATACCAGTATATGAAAAAGTTCAATGAATGCAATTAAAAGAAAGGATTCATATATGAGAAATAAAAATTAAGTAAACATGACACTCCATCAAAGGGTTATAGGCACATAAATTGACTAAGTCCATCATAAAACATGTCTAGAGGAATGGACACTAGAATGAATTTGGAACATAGAGTGAGAATCACGAAGTTTGATATTATTTACTATACAATAATAGAATAGAGCCTTAGTGTAATTTATGAGTAGTTGAGTTAAAAAAAAAACATGTTTTCTAATAAAACATGCAAAAAAAGTCTTCAAAAATGATAAGGACACTTAACAATGCTACATGAACTTTTGTGATCAAAGGCTAACATTCAATACTTAATGGTTTATTTTTTATGGTACATAGATATGAAAGTTGGTAATTTTAATTCATGTTCGCCTAGGATGAGTGTTGAAAATCTCTACACATGGATTATAAGGTTTTTTGGAATTATAGTTTTTACCTAAACTACTTCAAACACATTGGAATAAATGAAAGGACATTCTAACAAGTCAAATACAATTCTCATAAATGAATCAATAGAAAAGTATCTGTAATGACAAGGAAACTATATGATTGAAAACACATTTATAACCATAGTTCACATGATAAAAAATATATTTTAGGACATTTGTGTTCAATGCCAATAATTATTTCAATGTGTAAAATATTTGTAATTATCTGGGATAAAATTTAAATAAAGAGTTAAATTCAATGATATTGCATTGTAAATTATATATTTGTTAAATGAAAAATATGGATTTGAAAGGGACCTCATTCCTTTTACAAGAACAAAGTCATGCGATAGAAATACAACAATAAAAAATTAGCAAAATAACAATAAAGAGAAAGAAAATTAATCTCCTAAAGAGAAGCCAACACCAAAGAAAAGAATAACAAAACACAACATCAAATTAGAAAAGGGGCAATAGACACACAATAAGGAATAAGAATTAGTTCTTAATCCAAGTGTTTCTCAATAAATTCCATGCCATCCATTGTCTAGGTTTTATTTTCCTTAGTACTTTGATTCTTATTTCCCTTAGTAGATTACAAGTCCTTGTGTTAGGTCTAGCCAATTCAATTGAGGCTTGCAGCCTAAGGCATTCCTAGAGCATCTTTATGCTTGTGACACTATTCTATATTTTCTTTCTACTAATATCAACCACCTTTTGCAAATTGATTTTTATATCTTTCATTTCTTTCTCCAAGAGACTCAACTTTTCATCTTTCTTGCCTTTCTCCTCCTTTAGCTTACAAATTTCATCCAAAACCTACTAGATCTCATGAGTTAGCTTGTTTTCCTATTGTAGGTTAAAGGGTTCTCTTAATATTAATCACATTAATTTCTAAGAAAAACTAATTCAATGTATTATGGTGAACTAAAATTTCTTTCTCCATCCCACAAGTTTTTCCTCCTAAGAGCTCAACAATAGAAGAGGCAAGGGTACATTATAAGTTTGTTGGGATAGAGGAGAGCCAAGGCATAAGATATTAACCCTAGGAATATTAAAACCAATAGAGTTCTCTAAATCCACAAAGGCCTTATTATTGTCTTTTCTTCTAGTCATGGTCTCCACCACTTTTTTCTTAGCATACACCACCACAAAATCTTCATTCACAAGGTTAACTAAGGCGATATGAGTATGTGTAGAAGTAGGGAGTTATTTTTCTTCTTGGGACATTGGGAAATAAGGGGGATGGCCAAATCCTATTGCCCAGTGGGCTAGGGAAGAAGTAGAGGCTTCAACAAAACTATACATTAAATATTGAATAAATTGGTGTGCTTAGTTATCTTGATAGATAAATAAAAGTTTGCATGGACCAATTTCAGAATCCAATATATGTATTGTTATAATTCAAATAAAAAATTATTACAGCAATATTAAAAACCAATATACATGAGCCTGCACGAGTGGTGGAGTTGGCTTGGGTCGTGGGTTTGCTCCCCATTGGTTCAGGGTTTGACTCCAAGGCCCGAGCTTACCCAATGCACATGGTTTTTTGGCTATTGTGTGCATCCCTAGGTGACTAGTCTCACCTCAACTCGCCCCGTAAAGCGAATGCGATGGGATGAGTCTCGGGGACACCCCTGGGTTACCAAAAAAGAAAAAGAAAAAATACATACTGTTAAAATTCAAAAGGTTTGATTATGAAATTATCCAATAATTCTAGTGAAGAATAATTAATAATGAATTTCAATAATAGCATTGATGCAATCCATAAATCTAGAAATGTAATTAAATAATGAACATTAAAAAAATTAATTGGTAGCAAACATTTCACAAGGGGCCTTGGATTGAAATAAGCTAGATTTAATGAAATGGTGATTTTTTATTGGAAAACTAAGTCATAAACTAATGAATATGTTTTAGATTAAAGTGTAAGCATTGTCTAAATTTCACATCACGAAATTCCACTTTCATGAGCCTTAAAAATACAAAACGAAAAACATAGAAATAATAAAAAATATCTTATAGGAATTTTCATAATTCTCAAAACTATCACATAGATGACATATGTTCTTTAAACCATTTTGCATACAGTATTTTAGAATGTTACAAAGATCATTACCCTCAATATAGAATGGTTTAAGTTTAATCTTTTAAAAAAATTAATGTTAGCTTATCCTACTACTCTGATAACAAAGGACATTTCTCTAAGTTGATTACTTTAGTAGGTTAGTTCTTTGTCATGTATATCTAGATAATATACATTATTATATTATAATGGTTGTGGAAGTCACATAGCCATGTCATCTATATAAGACACAAAGAGGTTAGGGATTAATCTCATTGTACTACTAGAAAATTACATGACACATCCACTAGATGTTAGTATCCTTTCTTCTTTCAAAACCCACTTCAAATATGAAAGGTCATATTGGGTGCCTAATACTACAAAGAAAGATGTCTAATGTGTAAATTCACATATTTTCCTTCAAAACGCTAGTTAAGCCATTTTCACCTACAAATATTTAGGTTGGTTTTAGATGGACTAGTATTTGACCCCTTAATCTTGATATGCTATAAAATGGCATTAAATGCAACAAAATACATCATGGAATTATATGATGATGTTTATGATTGTAAGAACATGTATAGTTTATCAATGATGTGGCTATAGTAGTTTTTAATGGTTCAAAATATTATATAATTGATTTGACATGGAGGTTTAAGAACCTAGGTTATATGTAGGTAGTGACATTAGAAATCATATAGAACAATTAAAAATTATAAAAATGAGAACATAAAGAACTTGTTTATTCTATACAAGTTATAGAATTATGGACATGCAAGTTTAGAGGAAAATCATATTTAATTTGCATGTTAACCACAAGACTCTATTGAACTACAATAATATATGATGGATTTGGAGCATGATTAGATTTGAAGTATTGAAGAGGAAATACCATCCTTACCATCTATAACAATATACAAACCTCTAGTCAACAAGTTGCACTCATTATTATGTTGACATAGATAACATTGAAGCCATAAAGGGGTGTATAGTTGAGAAACTGAGACCCTTGACGTAATGTTCAAAGTATTACTATAATATTCTCTTGAGGTGTAGGTAACAATCTTGTTGAATTTTATTTTTAAGTTCCCTATAGAAATTGTGAAAGAGACATCCAAGATTGAGGAAGATGCTCCAACTTTGAAAGAAGAAAAGATATTAAGATCTAATAAATGTGCCTTGTGATGTTCTAGTACTACTATGAAATTCATCCCTAACCTCTTTGTCTCTTCTATAGATCAATGCCACATGACTTCAATAACCATTAAAAATAACTAAACCTACTAAAATGATAATCAGATCCAAGGGTAAGGAATATGCTACAATTTGAAAGACTTGTAATCCACAACTACTCACATATGATGACAGCATATAACTGAAAAGGAAAGAAAGGTCGGTAGCCATGGAGAAAGGTTGTAGTTAAAGAGAAATAGGAAAAGGATTTTAAAAAGTTGAAAGAAAGACAACATGACCTGAGTAACAAAAGGTGGTGCTTTACAATAGAATTTGGTATCCAAATCAGATCAGGCATTTTCATAGGGATTCTATTTCATCTTTGGAGACACAATTCTGGGTTTTGTACTTTATCTTGCATTTGTCATTTTCCATTAACACCAGGATTCCCCTCATCATGAACCATGGATTGGTTTGGTTAGCAAGTGGAATGTTTGGCTGCACCTTGTCTGACATTGTACACACTTTATTAGTAGGTCAAACTCCTAGTTTCTGTAGTGGGTATCTACCCACTGTGGAAGGAAGTCAGGTCCTGCACATTGCACAGATATTTGGTGGACTGAGAAGCCTAACGTCAAAGGAGTCACTGTAACTGCACTTTGTTTGGCAGTACAGTTGTTTCTTGGCTTTGCAAAATTGTTCTCTGCAGCAAAATACAAAGAAGTATGGCAGAAGATGTTTCATTCTCGTATCTCTGAATACACCTAGCTTTGATATCATGGGGGGAAGTGAGATTTGTGGAGGAGATGGTGGAAGCATTTTTGTTATATCTCTTCACCTACTGCAGCTTTGTCTTTTTTCAATATTTTTTTGGTGGGTAATTGGAATATTATCTCCTTGTTCTTCAAGGATCATCTTGATTGTCGTGGTTTTTTATTAACTTTTTATGAAATCTTTTGTTTTTTTTTCTTGCAAACAGGTCATTATTAGAACGTACAAAACATGCTGCAACAGCATCAATAAAAACAACAGTTTCAAGCCATCATTACATAAATAAAGCAAAACAACGCTCTTTGATATTATTATTAGCATTAAAAATATTAAAGAGATGATTAATAAATAGCTCACATTCTTAAAGAATTATTAATATAATTTTTGGTTTGAAAAGAAATCTTGTATTCTTTTTCCTTTTCCTTAAAATTTTATGAATGTAATTTAAATAGATTTAAATAATAATTTAGTTTACATTTATAATAACATAATTTAATTATATGTGAAAAATTATATATAAATTTTTAAAAAATTAAATTATATTTTTTTGTATTGTCACACAATTCAAATTTTACTAATTTATTGGTTTTTTTGTTGAGACTTGCACTTTTTTTAATGATCAAAATCTACCACTTCATTGGTTCCTTTTTTAAAGTTTAAGTGTAAGGACTTGACATTCGACTAGGAACACCTTGATTATCAATGAAAAATATAATTTATATTATTTGTGCAATTTATAAAGAAAAGTGAAAATAATATAAGTTTTTAATATAATTTAAAATTTATTTGTTAATGGTGCAGAAATTTCATGGTTTGATTTATGGGTGACTATAAAATTTGAAAAAATATTGAAGTACATTTTTATTGACAGAGATTGCATTTTATTTTATTATTTATATGATAGGTGTGTACTTTATATGTATGTATGTACATAATGTATATATGTATGTGTGCGAGGGTTTGGTGGTGGGGCTATCCACAGCCTGTGAAGGAGACTTGACCCTCCTCCAAGATTTCTCATTATTTCTCTAGTGTACGACGTATTCATTTTATGTTGTTTATCCTTGCTCGGGTCTCTTCCATTTTGTGTAGGTGTGATTGCAGCCCTATCCTGGCTATGGTGTCTCAACCCATTCACATGTGTGCTTTTTGAAGGGTGATCTCTTGTTGATGGCAGGGGATACAGATCCTTTGGATGGATCCTCTAATATTTCGTCCAAATCCAATGGCAGTGTTGAGGTGCCTAAATCATTCTGGGATGTCGTCGCTAGAGAGCGAAGCTATCTGTCGTAGGGTGCTAAGTTCGACATTGGTGAAGTCGTTGGTGAGCAGTGCAATGGAGAGCAAGGACAAGGTAAGCATACCCCGACTTTTCTATTGAAGGCTATTCTTATTCCAAATAAAACCCTAGATGAGGCTATTGAACATGAAGATGCTAGATTGGTTAAAACAATAATTTTTTTTGTAGCCATCGACCCTAGTAGGGTTCCGGCAAGGAAATACATGGAAGAATGGTTTAATAATGTTTGGGAAAAGAAATTAGGGCTGTAGTTTTACTATTGTTGTATGATTCAAAAAGGGTTGTATGCTATATTTTTTAACAATCAAAAATCCTAAACGGAAGTGATAGCAAAGCAATTTTGGAATGTAGGCATTGTGGTCTTTCGCGCCCTAGCATGGAACCCAGAGGTTATGGAGGATGAGATTTTGACCCTCTCTAGCCCTCGATGGATAGTAATCAAGTGCATTCTACCCCGCCTCTGGAAATTTGTCCCACTTTTGCTTGAGTCGTATGGAAGTGTTTTGAAAGTGGATGATACCAAATCCCTTGCTCCCACATTCTGATGCTCAAGTTTTTGTTTCATTACTATCGGGTATGGATTTGTCAGAGGTGTTGGAAATTAAATTAAAATTTGGGAATGTTAGTTGTGAAATTGAAATATTGGGAGGGTTGAACGCCTGTTATCTTTGTAGGCGCAAAGGCCATATCCGAGGGAATTGCCCTCTAATAAGAAATAGAACTAGTGCCAAAACCACTTTGGGTGGAGGCGGTAAAAATAAATTATAGCCCTCTGGTTTTGATGGGCGAACAGATAAAGACATAAATACTAGGGTTGGTACTGAGGAATGCGACCCTACCCCACAACAGCTTGATGAAAGATATACTCTCGCTAACTCTAAATCGAACATTAGCAAAAGAAATAACTCTCTGTGAATGGAGAATGCAAAGACAATTAAAAGTAATAAAAAGGCTTCGAGAGTGGAAGATAGTTTTTCTTCTCTCTTAAATGAAATGGGTAGCAATATAAAAAAAGAAAATGATGAAAATCATTAGGCTGGAATAGAAGACAATAATAATGAACCCATAACAAGTTTAGATCAATTGAGAAATTCTCCCAAGCTAAATGCTCAACAATTAGCACTTCTGAAATTAAGCCAATCTAAAGAAAATCAAGTCACTAACACAAATCTGGGTAAGGAACTTTACACTTTCAATTCTAAATATTTTAAAGAAAGCCAAGTGGTGGAACCCCAAACTAAGTTTGGTCTCTTGGATGCAAGAGGTGATTTTCCTCTCCAAGACTTGGAATATGGAGATAAAGATTTTGACATTGGGGGTTTCCCTCCTAATCAATTCTTCAACCAAAATGAAATGCCCATTGTTTGCTTGGATTCTGGTCTAGGGGTTACCCATCTGGATGGTGGAGTGAGAAAAGTGGATAAGCCCATATCTTTTAATATTTTCTCCTTTGTAATAGGAAATGAGAAGGTGCATGAAATTGTGGTCCCCAATCTAGTAGTGGATCATGTTAATCCCCTGATTGGAGTGGTTAGTTTTGATGGGTTTGCATCATAATCTAGAATGGACTCTATAGATGAGCTTGGTTCGCTCTCTACTAAGGATACCTCTGAGGGAGAAGATAATCCCATGGAAGTCACTGTAAAACAAACCCGGAGATATAGAAAGAAAAAAGGATTGGAGGTTGGCAAGCCCCTCCCAAATAAAGACCCAAACCAACATCAAAAAGACAAGAGAAAGAAATTGAGTGGAATCCTGCCTCCAAATTCGAAAAGAGTGGAATCTCAAAATAGATTACCTAAATGTTTTAATAACTTCAAGAGTGATAAAGTACTTTCACCTAGTGATCAGACCTAATGGAGCTCAATTGCATTTCTTGGAATGTACGCGGGCTAGAATCCCCTGACAGAAAACATATTGTAAGGAGATTCTTGACATAGAAAAAAGATACTGACTTTGTTTGGTTATAAGAGGTTAAGGCCAGTGGCTTTACTTTGGATACCAATCTAAGGGTCATCTAGAAAGAGGCATCCTAGTTTGTGACCAAACATGAGAGGGGGAAAGGGGGTGCAGTGATTATGTTGGCTAACAAGTGGGCTCAGTTTGTGGATAGCTATGGGACTTCCCCATGTAACTAGGTTGTTTGGTTAACAATCAAGAAAAAGATATTTGTTTTGGGGTTTGTGCAATTTATGCCCCCAATGACTATAAAGAGAGGATCCTCCTCTGGAACTAGATGAGCACCTTGCAAGACATTTCATGGATCATTGGTGGAGACTTCAACTTTGTTGAAAGGGAGGAGGACAAATGGGGGGGTTCTGAATTTGAATGGAAAGGAAATGAAAGGTTTTATTGGAAAAGAATGAAATCCAAGCTGAAGATAGAAGATCCCATTGAAGGGAAAAATAATGATACACAGGCCATCTAGTATACTTGGTGCAACTCTCAGTAGGGTGGCTGAAGAATCTATTGTAGGCTTGATAGATTCTACATTAGTAGGTCCTTCTTTTTGGCTTCCTTGGTGAGTGTTGGTTGTAAGGTTGAAGTTTCCCCTTACTCCCTCTCGGATCACCATCCAATAAGAGCTAGTTTTTTCCTTGAACAAGGTTCCCCTAAAAAAATAGGAAGTAATATTGGTTTTTGTCTCAATACCATCCTTCTCAAAGACAGTGATTGTAAAAGTGTTATCTTGTGTCTTAGACAGATCAACAAATGGATTCACCAAAGTCTCTCACATATTGAAAGGTGGAATTTAAACACAAAGGGTTGTAAAACCTTGTTTCAAACTATTGGTAAAAAGAGATTCAATGATTTCCGAAGGAAATAGACTCTCCTCCAAGACAAGCTCTTATAGGAAAAATCTGATCTGCAACTGAACCCTAGGGATGAAGCACTCACAAACAAGGTGATTTTGGCTAAAAACTCTTTAAGGAACCTTCAAAATACCAGGATTTAGGGTCTAAGAGTAAGAGAAAAAATGAATTAGCTTGAGAATGGAGATAAAGGTACCAAGTAATTCTTTAGATACATTAAAGAAAAACAAACCAGATAATAGATTAACCTGATCACTGTAAATGATTCCACTGTGAGTAATCCTAATGAAATAAGGGACCATTTTTTCCTATTCTATAAGAGTCTCTTCTCCTCTAATGGAGAGATGGAAGCTAATCATAAGGCAATACAATATATATTGAAGGGATTATACCTAAAAAAGTTAATGATGAAATGGCAGGAGAACTTGGGAAGGAAATTGCTTTGTAGGAGATCAAGAAGGCTATCATCTCGCTTAAGAATGATAAATCCCCAAGAGCTGATGGCCTTCCTACAAAGTTTTATAAGACCTTTTTGGACTGGGTGTGTGATCATCTTCTCCTTTTCTACAAGGAAGCATTTGAGAAAAGTTCCCTTGGAAGCAAGATTGACAAAGGGTTGACCAAATTAATCCCTAAGGAGGGAGATAGAACCCTAGTCAAGAACTAGAGACCCATAACATTGTTCAATGTTTCATACAAGATCTTAGCTAAGATTCTGGTGGATAGGGTGGCCCTTATTCTCCCCTCCATCATTATTCCACTCAGACTGGCTTTATAAAAGGGAGATACATCCTTGAAAACTTGATCGCTAGTTGGGAGGCTTTGAACTGGGCAAAGCTAATAGGATAGAATGTTGTAATGTTGCTATTATATTTTGAAAAAGCCTATGATAGAATTGAATGGGGTTGTGTGCTCCTAATGTTGAAGGCTTTTGTATTTCTTGACTCATTTTGTCACATGGTCATGACTCTCTTTTAGGATGTTGTTGCTTAGGTAGAGATTAATGGAATTCCCTCTCAGGAAATTTCTCTTGAAAGGTATATAAGGCAAGGGTGTCCACTTGCTCCGGAACTGTTTATAATTGCTTCAGATGCCATGCATTATGTTCTAAGGGATAATTCTTCAATTCCTAGAATCAAAGGTATTAGGTTTCCAGATGATAATGAGCTCCTTAATCTTTAGTTTGTAGATGATACTTCTATCTTGTTAGCCCTGGAAGAATCCAATTTTTCAAACCTATTGGGTAAGCTAGATACTTTTTGTCTTGCTTCAGGAGCTAAAATTTCCCCCTCTAAATCTCGTCTTGCGGGTTGGAATGAGAAGCCCCCAAATTGGATTAGTAGATATAGGCTCCAATGGGGTGGCCCGCACAAGCTAGTAAGGTAACTTGGCATCCCCTTTGTTGTGGATCCCAACATCAAGGAAATGTGGCATTGGATTAGAGACAAGATTGAGAGGAAGCTCTCCAAGTGGAATAGGCAGTTCTTGTCCTTGGATGGGAAAATTTAGATTTGCCATAAGATATTGTCTTCTTACAGTATATACTTTTCTTCAGTGTGATTCTTTAACTCTTATTAGATTAATGAGATTCAGAAGAGGAAAAGGGATTTTCTTTGGTCTAATGGTAAAGGCAAAAAAAAGAAACACTCAGTGAAATGGGATTGGTGCATAGTTGAAAAAGCCAAAGGAGGCTTGGGGTTAAAGGATCTTAGGCTGCAGGGTATTGCTTTAGCTGCAAAGTGGGCGCTTGGGGCCTTGGAAGATGGTGAACCCTGTAAAGTTTTGATTATATAGAACATTCTTAATGTTGTCCCTAGACATGCAAAATCTTGGAAATCTTTGTCATTTAGTGATATCCTTAGTAGTGAGGAATTCATATTACCTTAGGTTGTAATGTATTCAGAACTATTTGGAAGGCCTGGGAAGTGATGAAGACCTGCCTCACCAACTTCCACTTCACCTCAGGGGACAATGGGACCATCCAAGTTAATAGATCTATTTGGTGGAATATGAAACATAATAGGAAACCCTTGGCTCTTTTTCAAGGGTGTTCTGCAAAAGGGTGGGCTCACAAAGGAATCAGATGTTTCAAGGGCATTCTAAAAGATGACCAACTCAAAGACTGGAATGACCTAAATTCTAAATATAATATCCCTCTCACTAATTAGAGAACTTATTCAATCCTCATAGATGATTGCAATAGGTTAAAATTCCCTGTGAAATATAAGGTTGATAGTATTCAATACAAGGACTTCCAATGGAAAAATGGTACTAACATAATGAACTCAAAAGTCAAGGAAATGTACTCTATGCTCACAGATCATATTGACTTCAAAAATTACTTAAATCAAATCTAGAAGTTTAATTGGAACAAGAATTAATGGCAAACAACTTTTCAAACTAATTGGTTCAAACAACTAGAAGCTAAATTGGCATGCTTTAGATGGTTGCTTATTTTATAGAAACTACCATTCAAAACCAATGTTGATGATATTAATATATGTAGTATCTATAGAACTCCATAGAATATTAACCATATCTTTTTTTATTGTATTTTTGCTAAAGAGACATGGAAATTATTTTGTGATAAGCAAGATATCTGGGGGGTTAATGAATAGCCACTTCTTGAGAAGATTATTTTTAATCAAAACACAAAAATGAAGAAGATTGTTGCCTTATTTTGGTTATGCTTTTCTTCTAATATGTTGTGGTCCATCTGGAAACCAAGAAATGAGGATAGGTTTCAAGGGAGAAGGAGGATGCTTACTGAGTCTTATAGAAGACTCATGTTTCACAATGTTGCTATGCAGGTCTACATTATAGTGGAGCTTTCAAAAGACAAATTTTGGCACTATCTTGAGAACAGATAGGTCACAATTGATATCATGGAGGCAAGATATGGGTATATGTGGCTAAAGGACTACCCAAGGGTAGAAGTTTTTCTGAGGGCTCTCCATGCTTTCAGGAAGGATATTGCAAGTTGTCAAACTAAGGAGGAGAAAAAAAGGCATCAGGCTGTGCAGCCATCTGCTAAGGAGGTGGATGTTGCTAAATCTTTGTTGGCATTAAGGAATGGCAGCGAATCTCAAAGGAGCCATTAGTTGACAGCTTTCAGAATCTTCATATCCTTTTGTTTTGCAAAAGTTATATTTATGCACTATAGTGATAATATATGTACATTTTGTTATAATCTAATGTGCATATTGACACTCTAATACAGGTTTCTACTGGGCTTTTTGACCTCTCACTATTGAGATCCCTATGTGTATTTTGTAATTTGTTAGTCTAGGTGGGGCTGTAACGTTGTAATTCACTATTTTGGATATTTTGTAAAGGGGGGTTACCTGATATGATACTGTAAAGGGGGGGATGATGGTGGTGATGCTTGACTGAACTATTATATGCTTGACTGAACTATTATACTCTTTGATTTGTATCTTTTGTTCATACTATACAAATAATGACAATAAAATAAAATTAATTCTATTTAATTATAATTTTATTTTAAATTTGTTAAAGATAAAAAGGAATACATACATGTGTTGCACACATTGTAAATGTGGTAAATGCATACTAATTATAGCTAGAGTAGAGAGAAAAAATTTTAAAAATGTTAAAATTAATCACGCCATCAAAAGTTAAGATGAATAAGTCTTGAAATATTAAGACTAATTGCATCATCAAAAGCTAAGAGAGCAAGGAAGGAGGCATGGATCAAGACAAAACAATAATTCATTAAGTTATAATATCCCTTAATTAAATACAATGATTGATAAGGGTCTCATAGCCTTAAAATTATCAAGATGTCAATGAGAAAGGATATCTATGAGGATTAGGAAGATATGATGCTCAAGGAGGATGAAATGGGAAAAAAGGGTAAGCATGAATAGGCATTTTGAAGATGAATGAGGGTAAAGTTTTGTGATGGATTTTCTAACAATGTCATGTAATAAAATTGGTCCTAATGATTCATATTATTGACAATATCTTAGATAGGGGCTCATAAAACCTCATAATTGGGTCTTAATAGGAGAGGTAAGTGAGTATTTGGATACCACCCAAAAGTTTACATAGTGTGTAATTGTAACTAGGCTATAAAAATATATTTACAATGTAATTAGTTGTTGCTCAAATTCAATTTTTAATGTGTGTACAAAGTATATGAATTTATGACATATTATAAAAAAACCTATAACAACATATGGACATCAAAACATACTTCTATTAAGCATTTTATAATCCTTTTTGGTTTTGAGTACAAGAACTATGATATCAATTAAAACTGTAACTAGGTAATTATGAAAATATGAAAGTAAATTAACAAATAAGAAGTCCCTACAACATGAAATATTGATCATAAATATTTCACACTCAAATCTATTATGCTCAGTTATCCTTATTCTAAAAATTTGTGTAAGAATCAAATTTTGACAGCAATACCATACAATCTTATCAAATAGTAGATCTATCAAATTTAAAATTCAACTATAAGTGAACAAGAAAAATAATTAAAACCATAGATATAATTAACAAAAAAACATCATGTAATCTTCATGAGGTTCAAATCTCTCATTCTCAAAATATGTTATTATATTTGCACAATCTACTATTAAAAAAATATCATGTAATAGATTTCCTGAGAAGAGTAAGAAGTGTATTATAATAGTTTTTGTTGCAAATTAATACATTGGTTCAATGCTTTGGAGTGTGGAGTTTTTTACCTGAAATATTTTTCCCCATGTATATTGGTATTTCTTCTCTTTTTTCTTTAACTCTTTTATTATTCTTATTTCATATTCTTAAATTGTTAATTTACATGTTGTTATGCTACAAAAATTTACTTAGATCTGCAAACTACATTATATTTCCTCTAAGGGTTAATATGATGGGAATTCAACTATGTTTCTACTTTAGTGGCATATTAGCATGTGCTTGTATCAAGTATTTAAAATCCAATTTAAAAGAAACAAAACATATTGAAGGTGCATACCACGTATCAAAGGTCTTTCTAGGTTCATCCTTCCCTTTCAATAAGCTCCATAGAAATAGAAAAGGAAAGGCTCTAAACCTCAACAAGGCCTTCCTTCCATAAATTCATAAATTTTGTAGAAAGGTTGGGGTCATGACCCTTCATGGCTTCAATGTATGAGGAGAGCTTCCCTTTTAGAAGGATTGGCTATATCTCAAGGTCATTTCTCAGAGATTTTTAGCTATTGGGCTCTTCTTGAACCAGTTCCCCTCCCATTGTGTTCAATAGGGGGGCAATGGAATAGTAGTTTAAAACCAAACACTGATGACTTAGAATCTTTTACCAACCACAAATGAGGAAATCTTAATAAATGGAGCCAAAAGTAGGAAGCAACAATTATTCTTCATCCAATTGAGAGGATACATTTTATTGCAATTTTGAGAGAGAGAGAGATATCAATTTGTGGCATGGTGTGTGATTTGATAAGAAGCTTCATTTATGATGGATTTTCTCATGTGTTCAAGGATGAAATGAACATCATCCCAAACTTTAATATTTTTATAAAGGCCCCTAAATTATTCATCACATTCATAACAAAGTTCCCTTCTCGGTAAATGTGCATTAACATGCATTGTCCTAAAGTTATCAAGTTTAAGCAAGCAAAATCAATGAGGTCATGGAGTGACCAACTTGAGGAGACATCACCATTTAACATCATTATTATATTCTTGAAGTCCCCATTTATTTCCAAGTTTATTATGCCTCTTTGGTTAGCTATTTGAATACCATGATAAGTCACTACCACCTTTGTAAACTAGAAGAACTGGTGCTAATATTTATTGCATAAGAAAAAATCATTCTTCCCCTAATCATGGTGTATGTTAGTTGACTATTATATTTATATTTTTCTACCCATCCCCTATCCATTACCATCTACCCTATGTAAATAATTGTGTACCTTGGTTAATCATTATTAAACATATGCATGTCATTAATGCAATTGTGTCAACTGATTATCATTCTTTATATCTTTGTCATTACATCCCACAGTTTTTCTATTATATAAAAAATGCATACATTTAATTGATATACATTTAATCATTCATAAACATATACATCATAATCTCTATAAAGTGATTGCCCTCTACTATATATGGGCCCGAGGGGAAGTGGGATCATAAATCAGGCCGGGGTGGGAAGGTACAGTAGGGTCAAGGAGTGTCTATCGATGTCCGATCCAGGGAAAGGAGAAGGTCGGTTCGGGTGGGGCAATGGATATTGAGCTCACCCCGGCTGGGTAACCGAATCCGATTAGATAATGGGGATCGATCAGGAGCAAGAGCCATCGACCTGACCAATGGATATGGGATTGAAGGAGCAAGGGATCGATCAAGGGCTAGCTTCTTCCTCTCAATTAGCCCCTTTCACACCTCCTTTGGCATATCGGAAGTTGTATCGATGTAAACTATTATGTATATAAGACGGGATTCTGATTGGGTGATAGCGAAGAGCGAAACTGAAGAGGTAGAGAGAGAGAAAGCAGCCCAGATTCACGCCGTACCTCCAGCTCATTTTCACTTCGCTCCCGGAAACTTGTTTCATTTAAAATGGGCAGCCGTAGGGGGACTCGAGAAAGGTGGGCTTTACCGAAAAGTGAGACGAATGTCACGACCCAACCTGATGCTCTTCAGCTATAGTCGAGTTGGTTTGGGCGGTTCAACGCCATGATCAATACAATTTAAATATCCCCATCCATAATCATAATCATCATTACTTTATCATTTATAAAAAAAAATTATTCTAAGCATCTATATCCATTACATTTACCATAATTATGCATATTACCATAACAGAGCAATAAATCAAATAAACCATACATCCATCATATTTATCACATAGCAATAAAACATAATATATCCATCATATCTATCACATTTAAATAAATTAAATAAATCATCAATCACATCATAACCACATAAAACATGATACACTTTTCTCATAATCTATAATCACAAATTGGTCATGTACATCACATCTCCATAGAGCATGAAAAAATGCATAAAGGTCTCACCTCTAGGGTGTATCAAAATCTATCAAAAAAGGGTGAGGTAATACATGCCTAGCTATGGATCGACCCCTCTCTTGTTGATCCTATGTAAAACCCTTAAATTATACTTTAAATTTTCACTCATTTAAAAGAAAACTTTATTAAGTTATTAGGTGTTTATTCAACTATATTCTTAGATAATCATGTATCCATCCAAGAGGATATGTATAATGATCTAGCTAGAGGCTTAGACTCAGGTATAGTCCATTTCCCTAAGTCTCTCCTAAATGACTACACTTCTCTAATGGAAGTGCACCAAGGTCACTATCATTTAAGGAAATATAAATAAAGGCTTGAGTTATACCTTGGTATTTGGATGAAAACCTTAATGAGTCAAGAAAATCCATATTGGGTTCATTTGAGTATATTCACTATATATTTTATCTTTAGATTCAATTTGAGATTTACTTAATTATTTTCAATATGTGTATTTCCTTTAGAAATTAGATTATTTACTAAAATTATTTTTTTAACCACTTGAGGTATATTAAGTATTCAATTTTGGAATAACCCCCTAACCTCACCCCAAACACTTGAGTTACAATAACATTATTTGTTACCCATACTTCCTACATAATCACTTCCAAAAAAGATCAAGGTGTAATATAACATAATTCTATTTTCTATTCTATGTTTTATTTTAACTATTGAATGTGGGTACATGACCCTTCTCAGGGCTCCTTTCCCCAAACAATTCCTCTACAACTAATAGACTCATGAAGAGAAGCATTAATTAAGTACTTTAGTTTCATTGACTAATACTTATTTACTATAAAATTATTATCCTATTCCTAATAAATTACTTAATCATTTTGAGTAAGATTTAATATCAACTTATTCCTAGAATCCTTTCAAAATTTATATGGAAACTGAAAGGAAAAATAAATCAAGCAATGAAAAGAACTAATTAATGAGCATTGTTTGAAGGAAAGATATTACCAAAAAAGGTAGAAGTCAATCCAAGCACAAACACCATATGAAGAAGGAGACACAAGAATTTGATAAGGGGAAAAACAAGAAAAAATCCCAATATTATGAATGAGGCAAAATTCCTAAGAATGATACAAAGAGAGATAGAGGGAGGGTGGGGCACGACACTTCAGCCTTAATTTTACTTCATGAAGAATGAGAGGAGAATCACCTCAATAAATAAAGGTGAGAAGAGGAGTTACAAAGTAACTCCCAACTCTATGGATGCCACCATTCATCCTATGTGTGTGTAAGGTGTCAAGATCCTCATACGGAGGAGGCTACACTTAAGCCACTAATATTCTTTAACAAAGAAATTAAATAAAATGAGTCATCCTAACACATGTGTGAGGAGTTAAAAATTAATAAAGACTTGTATGGATTCCTTTGGAGTATCCTATAAGAAAATAAATAAATACAATTAATAAATGGCCTTTACCAAGTAAAGATTAAACTTTTAACATCCCCTCTTAAGCTTTACTTGGGGAGTTTACATCAAACCCTTCAATGGGTTATAATCCTAGATTTTTACAATGAAAGAGAAATTTATCTTTACAAAGAGCCTTGGTGAGAATATCTACAACTTGATCTTCACCTTTACAATACAAAAGATAAAGAAAATTGTCTTAAATTTCTCTCTAATAAAGTGATGTTGAAGAGAATTGTTCTTCATCCTTGCATGAAAAAAATAGATTTTTTTCCCAAATAAATAGCACTTTGATTATCAAAATATAAAGGGGTGGGATCCTTTTGAGATAGACCCAAGTCTTCAAGTAATCTTCTTAACCATAGTGCTTCTTTGGATGCATTAGTACAACATTTATATTTAGCTTCTATAGAACAAAGAGAAGTAGATTGTTGTTTCTTACTATTTTATGAGATTTCACCTAATCCAACAAAGAAACAATAACCACAAGTGGATCTCCCATCATTGGGATCACCTCCTAAATTTGAATCAGTGTAGCCTTTTAAAGAGAAATCACAATTTGCATCATAAAAGAGACCACAATTAAGAGTACCTTTAATAACATATCTTAAAACTCTTTTTGCAACTTTGAAAAATTAGTTTGTTGAGGTTTAGACACAAATCTAGAAACTAAATCAAAACTATAAGAAATTTCAAGTCTAGTAAGAGTTAGATAATTTAAACTTCCTACTAATTGTCTATATAAAGTAGAATCAACAAAAGGAATTTACGTATCAACCATTAATTTAGTTCCTAATTCAGAAGGAGTAGAAACACAATTTGCATCATTCATTTTAAATTTATCTAAGAGATCTTGAGCATATTTATATTGAGAAATAAAAATACCTTTATGTGTTTTCCAAATTTGCATACCCAAAAAATAATGTTATAAGCCTAAATCAGTCATTTGAAATTGTTGATTGAGTTGAGACTTAATATCACTAATCAAATTGTTAGAACTAGAAGTGATAATCAAATCATCAACATATAAAATAATAATCACAATATCATTTTCACTATGTTTAATATATAAATTGAGATCATTTTTACTTCTAGTGAAACCTTGATATATAAATAAAGCATTAATTTCATAATAGCATTCTCTAGGAGATTATTGTAAACCATAAATTGATTTCTTTAATTTGAAAACGAGATTTTCATTACCTTCCTTAATAAATCCCAAAGGTGGAGACATATAAATTTATTCATGTAAATCACCATTTAAAAATGCACTTTTAATATCTATTTGATGATTAGGCCAATGCATATGAGAAGCTAAAGCAAGAACTAATTTAATAGTTGACATCTTAGCTACTAGAGTAAATTTTTCATTATAATCTAAGCTTTCCACTTGAGAGAAGCCTCTAGCAACTAATATAGCTTTAAACTTGCTAACCTAATTATTTGTATTAACCTTAATCCAAATATTTACATGAAACAAGATTATTTCCATGAGGTAAAGAAACTAGATTCCAAGTTTTATTAGCAAGTAGTATCATATTCTTCTTGCATAGCCTTTTTACAATGATGTGTTCTTTAGCTTGTTTGTAAGTTTGAGGATCATTCATATGCATAATTTGAGACATCAAATCATAATTACAATAGTTTACCTTTCTAGTCTTAGATTGATTTGTTATAGCTAAAATGTCATCTTTCTTGCATAAAATTTTTAAACCATTTATGCTTTATTTTAGAAGTAGCAGTATCATCACTTCAAGAAGAATCATAAGGAGAATATTCAACATGTTCATCTTCACTATCACTATGAGTAAGAGATGCATTGGGAGGGTTAAGAAAAGATTCATCTTTTGGATTATCCTCAACAAGTACAATTTTATTTTGAGAAGATTCATTTTTATTCATTTTAGAACAATTATGAACAACATTTTCAATAATACATACATCTCTAGCAACTTTAACTTTGGTAGTAATAGGATTATAAAACTATAAACTTTAGAATGTTCATCATAACCAACAAAAATATGACTACTTTTGGATCACTTTGTGGAAGAATCTCAACACTAAATTAAAGTTTTTCTCAGCATACCACCCTCAAACAAATGGTCAAATGGAGGTGGTGAATAGGAGTTTGCAGAATTTGCTGAGATGCTTGGTTGGAGACAAACCAAAAGGGTGGTATTTGGTCCTACCGCAAGCTGAGTTTACCTACAACAACTCAGTCAACAGAAGTATAGGTAAGTCACCATTTCAGATTGTTTATGGAAGCAATCCAAGAGTTATTTCAGACCTAAATAAGATTGATAAAGATGTGAAAAAGAGTGCATATACAGAGGATTTTGCAGAGCATATGAAAGGCCTACATGATGAGGTGAGAAAACATATCAGAAAAATGAATTTTTCTTATAAAACTAATGTTGATTTGAAGAGGAGACGCAAAGAGTGATAGGTTAGAGATAAAGTTATGGTGCATTTAAGAAAGGATATATTTCCAGTGGGCACATACAACAAGCTCAAGATGAAAAAATTTGGCCCATGCAAGATTGTGAAAAGGCATAATTCTAGTAATGCATATGAGGTAGAATTACCTAATGAGCTTAATATTTCTCCAATTTTTAATATTTTAGACCTGAAAATATTTCATGAAGGTGAAAATTATGAATTTGAAGCAATTAATCAGCCACAAGCACTCACACCTACTTCAAAGGATGAAAAGATTGAAGCAGTTCTTGATAGCAGGGTGAAAAGAAGTACAAGGAGAAGGCAATACATGGAGTATTTGGTGAAATGGTTTGGGTGACCTGTGGAGGATTCTTCATTGTTATCTAAGGCTAATATTACTCATCTTGGATATCCTCTTGGAAAGTTATGAGATCACTTTTCTTCTATCATGGGTTTCTGATGCAGGAGCATCCATGGCATAGTGGCTATCTTGTGTCAACAAAAGATGTTTGATTCTAATTGCAATTTTTGGTGTGAATTGAATTTCATATTTTTTCTTGTGAAATTCATATTTTTATGTGCATTTAGATGTTATGCCATGTTTAAAAATTGAATTTGAAATTTGGAGTAAATTTGAACAAGACAAGATAAGAGGAGATAGTGGAGAATATGCTTTGAAAGCAAGAAAAGCCAGAAAAAGCAATGGAGGAGTGGGTTTTTGGGAGACCTCAAATTTGACTTGTAACTCCAAATTTTAAATTCCACTACTCCTAAAAAAATAGGGATCTTGAAGGTGGACGCCAGGATTGGAAAATATTTTTTTTTCTTTCGCTTATGAAAGCAAGAAAGCCATAAAAGCATTGTCTCCCATATTTAACAAGTTTGGAGGTTTGAAAAGATTATTTTATTCATTTTAATTGATGAATTTTAATTTCATTGGATATTCCTTGAGTTGTTTTTTTATTTTCCTGAGAGTGGGTTGGAATGAAAGGAAATTAAAACTAAATAAATTCACATTTCATTTCATTTAGACAACATCTTGTGGAAAAGAAAATCAATTTCATTTTTTAAAGACGTTTTCCAAATTACAAAGGAAAACATAGAGAAGGAATAGCATACGTCCAGGAAGGGGTTTGATGGTGTTTTTGCAGATTAGGGATTATTTGCAGTGGCACAAACATCATTGGTAGTTGCAGATTGGATAGTTGTGATTGTTGAGAGTGGTTTGTTGTTATAGGTACTAGAGAGAAGTTTTGTTGCAAAGCTTTGATTTGATAATTGCAAATCATTTTTATTGTGATTACCAAGAGTCTTGTAAGGGCTTGTTGCAGCCCATTTTCCTTTTGAACTGATTGTAATTCCATTTGCAAAGATTAATTGAAATTGAAGTTGTTGGTTGCAAGTTGCAAACTAGAGTTGCATATTTTCTACCAGAAGTTGTTTTCTTGTGTAGTGTGTTAACCAATGGTTTGTGTGAGCTATTTAAAATTAGTTTCAATTGGATATTCTATTTTATTTAGCTCCATACATTAGAGAATAATGACATTTTTTTATTTTAGATCCATTTGGTGGAATTTGGTTCATAATAATAAACCTATAGCTTTAATGCAAGGATGTCCTACCAAAAAATGAAATAATAATAGAATTTTCAGATTTCAAGATATTCTCTCTAATAATAATCGTAAAACATGGTTGCAAATAAAAATGGAATACAAATTTCCTAATTCTGATAAGAGATCCTTCTCAATTGTTAAAGGGCTTTGAATATAATGTAGTTTCATGTTAAAAGAAAATTCAATCTTGACTTCTATGGTAATTTTAAGTGGAAAGATGGCACTCCCCTCCTAAAAATAAGGCCATGTAGTCTATATAACTTGTTATTTGACTCCCAAGATGTTCTTCACCATGTTAAATAAGTATGGGGTCTTAATATTCATAAGAAACATTAGTCTACCACTATCAAAGCATGTTGGTCCAAGAAATTTGATCCTAAAAAATGTTGTTTTAGATGGATTTTACTATTAAACAAACTTTTTGTTCACATCCCTCAATCTATTTGTTTTATCTCTAGTTTTCTAGAAGATATTGCTCTTTCTTGAAGTGTAAATATATTGTGGCTATCTAGTCTATCTTTATGCGTAATGTCTTGGATTGGGATTGTAGGGATAATGTTACTTGGTATGAGATTTTATGTGGTTATTTTAAAGGCTTGAATGTTGATCTCAATGTTTTTGGAATGTTCTTTTTACTAAATTCTTGTGGTTTATTTGGAAAAGGAGAAATAAGGACTTGTACTAGAGAAAAAGAAGATACCTTACTAAGTCTACTCGTAGAATCACTTTTCTTGTGATTGTGGAATAAGTAACATTAACATTGAATATGTTTGTAGACATATTCATAAAAAATTTGGACTAAGGCTCTACTTATGTGTTCAAAAATGATATTCAAGAAGCTAAGTACTAGCCTTGGGACCTAAAGAAGATTGATGATAAATTTTAAAATGAGTCAATATTAATTTCTAGAATAAATACTACAAGTTGCATCAATATGAGTTAAAGAGAGATGATGTCTTTAAAGACCTTGAGATCACCTACTAGAACTTTGATAACAATGGATGGGAAAGAGTCTCTCCTCCTCTTGGAACTCTTTCCAAAGTAGACTATTTTAAAGCTAGTAAGAATCATACTAGTAACAAGGATCAAAATAATGTTGATAAAGATGTTAATAAAAGGACTAATGAATAGAATCTCTATTTATAATATTTAATAATAGTTGAGAACACTCAATGATATTTCCCTTGCTTATTTTTTATTTGTAGCCCAATGGGGCTCTTGACTGTGGTTGCTTGCAATCATGTATTTGTTGTATCCAAACTTCTATCTTTTGGTAAGTGGATATCAATTTAAAAAATAGTGCATTTAATCATGAACTTATGCAAGCACAACCACCTCAAGACAACAAAATTAAAAGATAGGTATGGAAACCCATAAATTCAAATTCAAACAACTCTGAAACTGCACTCATACTCATGGCAAACCTCTTTTTGAAAAAAAATATTTTGAACCATCAAACCAATACCTTTTCAATTGAAAACTTGGAAAAAGAAAGCCCCCACATTCATCTACAAGAAAATAAATAGTTCATAATTTTTCTCCCAACAATACCCCTCTGATTTCATAGCTAAAAACCTAGAAAACTCCTAAATCCCCACTTTCAACAACTGGCTCCTGGCAACATAAGATAGTTGCAACAACACCCAAATCACTCAACCCAATAATTATGAATTGAAACAATAAAGAGCACATTCCAAAGGAATTACCATCACATAAAGTTACATAAATTCAAGGGTAAATCTAATTCTCATTATTATTACTTGGATAGTCTGTAACAAGCTACAAAGAGAAACTAACACAACCAAAACACTATCACAAGCAAGATCTTACATTCAACATTAGGATATCAGACCCAAGAGTCTCCTAATCAGCTACAATCAACAATAGATGTAGCTACCAATCTCTATTACGTCACCCCTGCGCCTTCCAACCAAGCCTCACAAGTATTTTCCTTTCATTTCTTTGTTTTTTCTTCTCTTTCATCATCCCAGAGCTTCTAAAACTTGTCACTTTCTGCCTATCACTACTCCCTCATTCGTACAAATATTCTAAAATAGTTTATGGGTTTGATGCATCTCCTTCTCATATTTTTGAAACATTTTGAAATTCTCGATTTCAATCTGAAATGAGAAAGTTATGACCATTTTATTGAGACTAGGTCTCACAATTATGACCCAAACAATCTTCATCTTCCCCAAAATGCCATTCAAACCTCTATCTCCTCCATTCTGGCATGGTAATTCATGCAATTGGCCTCCTCAATGTTTTTGCTAGGAAAATTCTAGAAATTTACCCAAGATGACCTCCATTATCTTATTCCAGCACCTCCACTCCCAAGTGCCAATCCCTTCCTACAATGATTAATTTCTCCACTCTTCTTTATTCCTAGGAGTTACAAATAGATAAATAAAAAACAATTTACATAGTCTTGGGCATGGGACTTTGTCTCCCAAGCATAATTTTTAATTTGCAACAACATTACAATTTAACTTTAAGACATATTATTGATTTATGAAAAGGGGTCCCAAATGAAAGAGCTAAAGATGAGTCACATGCCTGCAAAACCAACAACATATCAAAAATCAAGAAAATAAAATAAATTTGTTTTTGGGTGTGCAAGATTGCTTGGTACACCTGGATGCTCTTGCATCATGAACCCCCAAATTATGAGAAAGGAAACAATTAAATGATATCCAAATTTTCACCAAGCTTGCATTTTACAAAATACTTGAACGGGCTACATAACCCTATTCATATTAGAAATGCCTTAGTAAAACACATGTATAAAAAAGTTAAATTTCTAATATCTTTCTTTTTTTGGATATAAGAGTGGGGGATCTATCAGGTCCTTCTGTTGGAAATATTGTCATCGATGTCAAGATTGTTGCAAAGATTGTCATTGATGTCAAAACAGATATATAAAATTAATTATCATTAATGTCATCATTGGTCCAAGAAGTTTTCATTGATGTCAAAATAGTCAAGATCAAATGTCAAGACCATCATTGATGTCAAATGGAAATTAATATCACAATAAATTAATGACAATGATAAGCCAGATGTTACATACAGTAACATTAATAGATTGAATGGCAGCCATTGTATATGTTGGCCAATGACCCTTGTTGTCAAAGAAAGATAATATCAATTAATATTGAAATACATGAAGTGATCATTATATAAGTATAGTGATTATATCCATGTATAATGACAAAAATTAAAATTAGGAAGGGAAAAGATTAAAAGGAAGCTATTAAAAACTATTAAAAGCTGCATAAAGACAATAAGTCAAAATAAGACAAAATAAGAAAAACACAAATTAAGAAAAAGACAAATTAAAGAGATACTAAAATGCAACGATTCAAGGAAGAGGTGTGATTCATTATGTAGTAATTAACATTTATAAATTAAAGACTAGTATTAATGGGCAATGCAACGATGAATATATTTTGAAAAGAGCAGCAATTAACAAGCATCGATTAAGAACATAAATTAACTATAATCTAAAAGGAAACGATCATATAAGATAATAAACTGATCTTTAATAAGTAGTGATATATATACATTTTAAAAGCGCAAATTTTATGTTTCAAAAAGTGATTAATTTATGAGTTATAGATAACAATAAAAGGTTTGAATTGAGATTTAAAAGGGGTAGCAATTTGAATAAATGTTAAGGATTAGTTTGTTAACAAAGGACATATCTATTCAAAGGGTTGTCTATTTACTAAGAGATGCCTCTTTTCATATAGAGGCGTATATATATATATATATATTTTGTGGAGAAGATAAAGGTGTGGAGTGAAAGATTAAAAAGGACATACCATATATTCACCAATATTTGTGTGAAGAGAAGATTGAAGAAATAATAATTGTAGATATAGAAGAGTAAGATATGCGAATAGAAAGAATGGAGTGTGGAGAATTTATTTGCATTTTATACAACCACAAGGAATATTTATGACGAGAAGAATATAGTTGAACAAAAAACATTGTAAACAGGAATTTATGCATATGTTACATGAATACTCAGTAATGCAAGAAGCAGATTTATAACAGTAGACATATGAATATAGTATATACATATTTGAAGGAAGAATAGTATAAAATACATAGAAGTATATAGCATAAAGACCAAGCAAGAGAAATAAAGTGTAAGAATGGAGGAGTGAATAGAACATATATGAAGATAATTCAATGTGAAAAGATAAGAAGAGTATAAGACGAGAATGTAATTAATAAGAAGAGGAAAATCATAAAGAAAATAAATGAATATTATTGCATATCTAGAAGAAGAATATATGAAGATTGGTGAAGATTTTATGAGCAAGTCTATGAAGATTTTATGAGCAGGTCTATGAAGATTTCATGAGAAAATTTATGAGGAAATTGCGAGTAAGTTTATGAAAGTTTATGAATATACTTTAGGAGGATTTGTGAGACATGTTTTGTGAAGGAAAGTATAACAATTGAAGAGATGTAGTTTCCCATCATATGTTGAATAAGCAACATTGAAGGTGGAACTTTGATTTGTAAGTTGGTGTCTCTAGTGGGTTGGTACTCACAAATTGAATGAGGGGTTGGTGCCTCTAGTGGGTTGGTTCTCAAAAATTGAATGAGGGGTTTGTGCCTCTAGTGGGTTGGTGCTTACAAATTGAATGAGGGGGTGGTGCCTCTAGTGGTTTGGTGCTCACAAATTGAATGAGGGATTCGTGCCTCTAGAATTTGTAAAAAGAATTTTAATAAAAGCAATATTTTTCTCATGGTTTTCTCTCGCAAGGGCTTCCATGTAAATATCATGTGTTATTGTGTTTTTCTCATGTGTATAACTATCAATGTTGAGTAAATGATGTTATTATGATTGATAAAGTTTTAAATTGGTAAAAGTTTTATTATGTTGATTCACCCCCTCCCCCCTCTAAGTATAATCATGTGCTCATCAATTGGTATCAGAGTGGGTTCCTTCAAATTAGCCTAAACACTAGAAGGTAGATTTTGGAAGCACACATGGAAAGAAGAAAAGGGAAAAAGGGAAAAGGAAATACTAAGAAGATCATTAATGAACAAGCATCAAATAAGGCGATAAATGGAACACAAAAGGAAATAGAAACAAAAGATGATATCTTCAAAAGGGAAAATCATCTTGTGATTAAGAGATGAACTTACAAGAGGATTCATAAGAATGTGATGAGAATTTTGATAAGAAAGTGAAGATGATGATGAAATTTTTGAGGAAGAACTCTATTGGACTATAGATGAGATTGAGAGACTTAGGAAGAAGAATTAAAAGTAAAAGCTACTATTTCAAGAAGAGTGTAAATAAAATGCCAAAATATAAGAAGAAACTAAAAAGGTGATCATTGATTTGAAAGGTCAAATAAAGGAAGTAGAGAAAACAATCATCAATTTGAAAATTCAAATTTAAGAAGAGAAAAGAATTCAAGAAGAGGTAAAAAAACCAATTGAAAGAAAAGAAAGAAAATTGTGAAAGGCTAGAGTGTGAAATTATTTCCGTGAGGATAGAATTGGAGAAGGAAACCACCAAATTGAACACAAGCCTCAAGTTTGAAGAGAGCACCAAAATCCTAGATCACATCATTAATGGGCAAAGGTCACCATCAAATAAAATAGGACTTGGATATAAAGAAAAACAAACACTCAAGGAAGATTCCAAAGAGACTCCTAAGAAGACAAATGAGGGAAGGACAAAAACCCTTCAAGATACTTTCAGAAGCCCTATCAGAAATCAAGGTAGCAAGAAGATAAAGACTCTTCCTAAAGTTAACAAGGAAAATTTCAAGAAGTCCTTTCCTTCGAGGCAAGTAAATACATACAGGTTTAAGAGTACCTTTTATGGCTATTGCTACTCATGCAATCATTTTGGGCATAAAGCAAGAAAGTGTAGAATGCAAGTGATATATAATGATGCATGGAACAAAAATAGAAATCTTTATGGGTGGACAAGTAGAAACTACAATACATATGTTCCTCTAGTGAATTATAAAGTTATATTCTATAAATGCAACAATTGTGGACATATAGCATGCCATTGCAAAATTCATTTTATGGAACCTTCAAGACAAAACAAGAAGGTAAATATACTTGAAAAGCATAATAAAGAACCTATGAAAGTTTGGAAGAGGAAACTAAAGCAAGATAATGAGAAACATATGCAAGTGAAAACTTCATTACAAGTAGAAGAGATATCTCCCAGTTCATAAGGAGAAGCACAATTTTAGGGGGGAGCTAAGTATGGAATTATCCCTCAAACCCATAGAGAATATAACTTGAAAGACGAAGTATCACAAAAAGTTGAAGGGAAGAATCCACTTGTGCAATAGATTGGCATCAAGGGAAAGTAATAAATTGGTATCTACATAATTGTTGGATATGTTCAAGATCCTAGATTATGAAAGATTGTATACCTTTAACTCATGCACATTAAGTTGGCATTTACAAGTGTCTTCATGGGGACTGAAGATTTGGGAAAATAGAGAGATGATGTTAAAGCTTAAAGAAGTGAAAATTATCTTATATCGATTCACATTAGAGAAAGAGAAGATATTGTTAAAGGGTTAGAATAGGGGTCACAAATATTTAACCTTTCATCATAGCATGAAGATACGAAGAAGAAAGTGGTGAAGATGTTTGTAAGACTAAATTTGATAAGAAAATTCTCCAAAATCCTAACAGGAGGATGAGAATGATCCAAAGGAGTCTTTTCTTGAATAATATGTTCATATATTTTCATTTGACATTTACGCTAGAACACACAATCATGTATTGGAAAAAAGAAAAAGAAATTGATGGTGGAAATTTAGATGGTTGTGAATATGTTCTTCACATTAAAGGTGTCCCTATTGATGTAATGATGTCATAGAATAAATGGATGGAAGTATTATGAGCATTCCTTCACCATTAATGTCGAAGAAGGAGAGTTATAACAAGGGAGAGTTATAGGAATAGGAAGAATGATGCCATTGATGTCAAGAGGAAGAATTATGAAAGGAATCTTCAAAATAAGCTTAAGAATGAAAAGGAGAAAATTGCATCAAAGTTCAAGAGAGTTAAGGTGTCATATGTGCAATCCAAATATATTGTGAATAATAATAATAGAGAGGATTTTGTTGCCTTGGAAGGAAATAAAAGAGTAAATTTTTAGTGTGAGAAGCCCTTGGAAAGAGAAAGGTCATTTATATTTTATAGAATGTCTTCAAGAAAGTGAAGAGAAGAATAAGTTCCCATGCAAGAGGATAGCACAAACATGAAAAAACAATTATTTAGTTGTAGCAATCAAAAACTAGAGGAAGAGAAGGAAGGAAATGAAATATTCTAAACCATTTTTTTAATTTTTTATTACAATAAGCAATGCAACACACATCCATTAGGGTTAGCACTTAAACCAAAACGATGCAGAATACAACTCTAACCAAGAATGTACACCATCCCGAGTTGGGCAAGGTGTGGGCATATGGTCAGAGGATCTCAATGCATGCTGATAGAGTAAATCTAACCAAGAATGTTCCCAAGATGGATGAACATATGGTTAGAGGATCCCTACCAACTACAATTGTTGAAAGTAAACTCGACGCCAAGAATGTGCTTTCAAACCCAGAGTGGGAATGGAGCTACCATAAGGCGGAGACGCTAAGTACTACAATGAAATTCAAAACATAAAATAGGCGGCAAGCCAGCCTCTTCCACTTATTCAATGGGTATTACAAAGCATGAAGTGAAAGATTAGAAGATGCTGATAGTACTACTGTTCAGCTTACAATATAGTAGAGAGTTCCTGCCAAGAGCATAAGATAAGAAGGTCTAACAATGCTACAATAAAGTATAATGTCTTCTCAATGCTCACAATGACTTCCCTTCCAAACCCAACTCAAATGATGGACTTTATGCAAACTGATATGACTGATCATGGACTGAAATGGCTTAACCAGCAACATAGAACCCTACTAAAATGCTCACTACTCGCTCAATTCACAACCAAAAGACCTCAAATCAAATGCATTATCTCCCTAGGATGAAGGCACCCAAGTTACATCAAAGAAACTCCCCACAACTCAAGTATTTTATTTAGCACGCATTCCAATGCAGCCAAGAGAGGTGTGGCCTGCAAGGAGGGGCGATTTTCTTAAATAAAAACAAAGTCTTCACCAAAAAATCTGCAAATTAGCTCAAGAGGTTGCCACACTATGAGGAATGGATTTATGCAATACCCAGAATGAGATTATTTTTATTTTCAGATTTATGAATAAAACTCACTTACAGCCAAGATAATTAGCAACTCCAAAAATTGATATAAAATACAAGAACTGAACTTCAAAGACAAAACAAAGCTACAATGCAAACCTCACTACAAAAATCCTCTCAACAACAAGCTAACTTCTCCACTAGATGCTATCTTTCAAGCACAAAGTCGAGCCAAGGCTAGGAGGCATACATTCCTCGAAGCAATCCCAGTACCATTCCGACAGCATAACATTACTGAAGTCATAAGATGTCCAAATGAAGGGAAGAGGTCTCCTTTTATAAGCTCAGCAAGAAAACTCTAGATGCTTCTAGAAAGTGCGCCCTAATTTCAAATTTGAAATTGACTTCATTTCCCTCCAAAAGAAGGCGTCCCTTTTCTCAATGCTTTATTTTTTACTTTATTTAATTCACTTTTCTCCACAAGGTTGGCATCCCTTTTCCAAGTAAGATTTTGAACCTTAGAAAATATAAAATCACCTCAATGAGGTGTCCACCCATGAAGACCACCCTTTTAAAACAACTTGAAGTGATGAAGCTAGGCCAAGGGGTCAACATTAAAATATAACATTATTTAAATAAATTGAACTTATCTCTCCAAAATGCATCCCAAGGCCAAAAATGAACAAACCAACTGAACTGACTGAAGAAGAGAGCCAACTGTGCCGAAAACAATAGGACCACTGCCATAAATAGAATTTACTAAAAATAGTAAATTCCTTAAGGTGCTCAGAATGCATAACAAGTCACACCACTGCGAAGCTCTCTGAAAACCCAGAAAGAATCTGCAATTCAATCTCCAAATTTTGAGCAACAACAACCTCCAAAACAGGAAACCCTAATTTCACCCTATGAGTAGCCTACGGGTCTCCGGAATAGGCCAATGGTCAACTGAATTCATCATGCTCGAGAAGGGGACATTACAGTCCACCCTCCCCAAGATTGCTTGTCCTCAAGCAATCAAAAGCCTGGATGCTACAGAATCTCCTCACTTTCCCAAGTCGCATCCTCCATAGGAAAGTTTTTCCACTTCACTAAGTACTCTCTAATTGTTTTTTTTCTTAAAGAACGCTCTCTGGAATCAAGAATCTCTTCTGGAATCAAAACTAACTGTCCTTCTTCATCCAAAGGTGGTAACTGTGATGAAGCAACAACATTGTGTCCAAGTTCCTTCTTCAGGCGAGACACGTGGAAGACATTGTGTATTCTGCTATTCGAAGGTAGCTCCAACTCATAAGCTACTGCTCCTACCTTTCTGATAACTTTGAATGGCCCATAGAAACGAGGTTTGAGCTTCTCAGCTCCACTCTTCTTGAGAGTAGACTGTTTGTAAGGTTGCAGTCGAAGATAAACCATATCTCCAACCTCAAAAGAGCACTCAACACGCCACTGATCAATCATACATCTTCTGCTAATTTTGTGCAATCTTAAGGTTATTCTTCAAGGATTTCAAGATATCTTGACTCTATTGCAACAAATCCTTGGCTTGAGGGGCTTTTCTATCACCAAACACCAAATCAGCAAAGCTAGGAGCCTCATAACCGTAAAGAGCCATGAAAGGTGACATCCTTATTGACATGTGAAAGGAAGAATTGTAACAATACTCGCCCATGTGAATCCATTTCACCCATGCTCTTTGCTGCTCTGAAACATAGTTTCTCAAATATCCTTCCAACCACTTGTTCACTATCTCTGTTTGTCCATCAGTTTGAGGGTAATAACTAGTGCTTGGAGTAAGCACTGTACCACTCATCCTAAAGACTTCTTGCCAAAAATTACTTAGGAACTTGTTGTCCCTATCACTCACAATGTTTTTTGGTAATCCATGCAACCTGAACACTTCATGAAAAAACAAATCTGCAACTTGAGTTGCTGAAAAAGAGCTAGTGATGGAAAAGAAGTGAGCAAACTTTGTTAATTTGTCCACTACAACATAGATACAATCTTTTCCTTGGACCTTTGGCAACCCAGTGATGAAGTCCATTGATATGCTTTCCCATTTTTGGTTGGGAATGGGAAGAGGTTGCAGCAGACCAGCTGGTAGAGTATGCTCATTCTTGTTCATCTAAAAAGTGGGACACTCCTGGATGTAGCGTTGAACTTCTCCTTTCAGCCCTTTCCAAGAAAATCTTTCCTGAATCTGCCTATATATCTTGAAGAAACCCTGATGACCAGCAAGTGGAATGTCATGGAATGTCATCAAAATATTCTTTTTGAGCTTAGAATTAGCCACCAAAAAGATTCTACCCTTGTAGTGTATCAGCCCTTCAACCACCTTGTACCTTTCATCATGAAAAGTACCTTCAATGATGTTGGTTGCAAACTGATTTTTGGCATAATCAGCAAGCAAAATTTCCTTCCAATCAACAGTAAGCTCACACAATGAGCTCAAATGAGGTCTCCTAGATAGAGCATCAGCCACAATATTGTTTTTCCCTTTGACATATTCAATTTCAAAATCGTAAGCTTGAAGCTTACTCACCCACTTTTGTTGTCTCTTGTTCAAATCCTTCTAATGCATGAAGTGCTTGAGACTATTGTGATCAGTCTTGACCACAAACTTGCTCCCCACCAAATATTATATGAACTTAGCTAATGCATGCATGATTGCAAGCATTTCCTTGTCATAGATGGATTAGGTCCTTTCAACACCTCTTAACTTTCTGCTCTCAAACACAATGGGATGCTTGTCTTGCATCAAAACATCCCCAACACCTTCTCTAGATGCATCACACTGTAGCTCAAAGGGCTTGGAAAAATCCGAAATAGCCAAAACCAGACAAGAGCTCATGATCTTCTTAAACTTATCAAAAGTAGTTTTAACCTTTTTTGACCAACAAAAAGCCCCCTTTTTCGTGAGGTTAGTAAGAGGAGCAACATTTTGTGAGTAGCCCTTTACAAATCTTCTGTAAAAACCACAAAGACCCAAGAACCCTTTCAAATGAGTCAAGTTCTCTGGAGGTGGCCAATCAACTATTGCCTTGATCTTTTCAGGGTCAACCTTCACTCCATCAGCACTAATTATGTGACCAAGGTAAAGTAGCTCCTTCATTCCAAATTCACATTTGGATTATTTGGAAAACAAACTCTCTGATTCTAGGATGCTAAGCACTTCCTCCAAGTGCTTGAGATGTTCTTCCCATGTCTTGTTGAAGATAAGGATGTCATCAAAAAATATCAATACGAAATTCCTCAACTGCTTCTAAAAGACTCTGTTCATACAGGACTGGAAGGTAGCAAGAGAATTAGTCAACCCAAATGGCATGACTAAAAACTCAAAGTGATCATAGTGACATCTAAATGTTGTCTTCTCAACATCAGACCCTCTCATCTGAATCTGGTAGTAGCCCAAACTTAAATCAATCTTTGAAAAGAAATTGGCTCCATGTAGCTCATCAATGAGCTCATCTATCCTTGGAATGGGGTATCAATTTTTATGGTACTTTGATTCAAAGCACGATAATCCACACACATCCGAATGGTACCATCCTTCTTCTTCACAAGAACAACTGTTGAAGCGAAGGGACTCTTACTTGGACGAATGAAGCCCATCTCCAAGAGTTCCTTAATGCTTTTCTCAATCTCATCCTTCTGCTTCTTAGGGTACTGATATGGAGTTGTGATAATTGGCTTAGCCCCTTCCTTGAGCTCTATGACATGCTCTAAACCCCGTTCAGGAGGTGGTCCAGGTGGTAAATTAGCAAACACCTTGCTCTTCTTGGTGAGTAAAGACTAAATATCAGGAGGATAGTCCCTCTTTGTTTCAACCGGACTAGCTGGAAGAATCATACATTTTGCAGCCCACTCAGCTTGATCATGTCGAATCAGCCTTGCCATTCTCTTGAATGACACAATCCGAGGACCACCATTGGACATTCCTCTTAGCACCACCTTCTTTCCATCGGATTGGAACTTAAGTTTCATGGTTTGCAGATTTAGAGAAATCTCTCCAAGTGAACACAGCCATTGAATTCCTAGGACGACATTTGTATCTCCAATGTTGACTACATAGAAGTCATCCTTGACTTCATAGTTTCCCAATTGCATAGACATGTTTGAAATATTCTTGGTGCAAGAGATGTGAAACCCATCAGTAACCATAACCTTGAAGCCTTCAAATTCTTCTTTTGGAAGCCCTTTCTTTGCCACTACAACTTCATCAATGAAGTTATGTGTTGCTCCAGTTTCAATCAAAGCAACTATTCGCTGCCCCTTAATCATCCCTCGAACTTTGAAGGATTCGTTTTTGTGAAAGCTCGAAAGTTGAGCCAAAGTGCCTCCACTTCCTTTTTCATCTTTGGACTCTTTTGGAGCTCTTTCCACTTCGTTGTCATCAAAATTAGACTTCTGATCTGAAAAATCAGAATTACTTTCTTCAGCTGAATAGTATTCAATTTGATGAATTTTGACTCCTTTTGGGCAAATATGATCTTGAGACCATTTTTCTCTACACCTGAAACATAACCCCTTTCTTTTGAGTTCGTTAAGTGTCTTTGGATCCAACCTTGTGACATGAGTTTTATGTTGTTTGAACTCCTTATGGTGAGGTCTTTTTCTTTTATCCTTTTTGTGAAATGATGGCTTGGATTGAAATTTGGCTTTAGGAGTAGCCCACTCCATATTTCTTGCTTTCTTCATCGCCTCTTGCAAGGAGGATGGATCAAAGGCTTTAATCCAACCCTTAAGTGGTTCCATAAGCCCTTCACTAAATAGGATCACCAACTGCCTCTCAGTGATTCTTGTGACCATTACTAAAAGTCTCTGAAACTCAACTTTGTAGGCATCAACTGTGCCATATTGTATCAGCTGTGCCAACTCCCTAAAATGCACTTTTGGATCTTTTTTCTCAAATCTCTCTATGAGTCTATTGGTGAACTCATCATAGGTAGTGATAGACCGATGACCCAAGGTGACTAGGCCATGGTACCACCACTCGTGTTCCACCCCATCTAAGTGTAGCGTAGCGAACTTAATCGCCTCCTCTTCTGCCATGGGTCTAAGAGCTAGATAGTTGTCTAACTTTTGTATCCAAGCTCTAGCTGAACTGTTGTCACTCCCATCAAAATGTGAAAGCATAACCTTGTTGATGGTTTGGTGTAAGTCCCTATGTACTATTGTTCCCCTATGATCATGATGTCTTCCTTGCCCTCTATTCTTCCTCTTATGATCCACAAAGTCGTTGTAAGACATGTCTAGCTTGATTTCATCAGGGAGAGAATCATACTTAGCACGGTTGATTCTCAGTTGTTCCATAAATGATGTATTTTCTTCTAGATCGGATTGAGGGTTTACTGGTGCCAAGAAGGTGGCTTTAAATGGCCTAGAAGAAATGTATGTGCTATTTGAAGTAGGTTGGGCAACATGTCCATTATGCTGGTTGGAAGCACTATGTTCTCCTGTATGCCCTAGATTGTTCTGTGGAATTGGGTTCTGACCCATTTTCCCCATCATGAAAGATACCATATCCATTATGGCATCCATCTTCCTCTCAAATCTCTTTCCCAGACTTGGCATTCTTTCTCTTCCCTTTCCACTTTCTTCTATGTTGCTAGTAAACCTCTAGTTACCACCCGCTAACCTCTCACCTTCCACCATTTATCTTTCTTAAGAAGACTCCCAATGAGCCCTCAATACCTCTGATGTTGTCTGACCCTCTGGGACCCGATACCACTTCTTTACACCTTTCTTTTCTTCTCTTGCTATGTATCTTTTTTCTCTGTCAGTCATAGAAGATTTGTTTCACAGGATGGCAGGATGTGTGGCTTTGATACCACTGAAATACTCTGAACTAATTTTTTAATTTTTGATTACAATAAGCAATGCAACACACATCCGTTAGGGTTAGCACTTAAACCAAAAACGATGCAGAATACAACTCTAACCAAGAATGTACACCAGGGTCCCGAGTTGGGCAAGGTGTGAGCATATGGTCAGAGGATCTCAATGCATGCTGAAAGAGTAACTCTAACCAAGAATGTGCCCAAGATGGAAAAACATATGGTCAGAGGATCCTTACCAACTACAATTGTTGAAAGTAAACTCAACACCAAGAATGTACTTTCAAACCTAGAGTGGGAATGGAGCTACCATAAGGCATAGATGCTAAGTACTACAATGCAATTCAAAACATAAAATAGGTGGCAAGCCAACCTCTTCCACTTATTTAGTGGGTATTACAAAGCATGAAGTGAAAGATTACAAGATGTTGATAGTACTACTGTTCAGCTTACAATATAGTAGAGATTTCTTGCCAAGAGCATAAGATAAGAAGGTCTAACAATGTTGCAATAAAGTATAATGTCTTCTCAATGCTCACAATGACTTCCCTTCCAAACCCAACTCAAATGATGGACTTTATGCAAATTGATATGACTAATCATGAACTGAAATGGCTTAACCAACAACACAGAACCCTACTAAAATGCTCACTACTCGCTCAATTCACAACCAAAAGACCTCAAATCAAATGCATTATCTCCCTAGGATGAAGGCACCCAAGTTACATCAAAGAAACTCCCCACAACTCAAGTATTTTATTTAGCACGCATTTCAATGCAGCCAATAGAGGAGCGGCCTACAAGGAGGGGCGATTTTCTTAAATAAAAACAAAGTCTTCACCAAAAAATCTGCAAATTAGCTCAAGAGGTCGCCACACTATGAGGAATGGATTTATGCAATACCTAGAATGAGATTATTTTTATTTTTAGATTTATGAATAAAACTCACTTACAACCAAGATAATCAGCAACTCCAAAAATTGATGTAAAATGCAAGAACTGAACTTCAAAGACAAAACAAAGCTACAATGCAAACCTCACTACAAAAATCCTCTCAACAACAAGCTAACTTCTCCACTAGATGCTATCTTTCAAGCACGAAGTCAAGCCAAGGCTAGGAGGCATACATTCCTCGAAGCAATCCCTGTACCATTTTGGCAACATAACATTACTGAAGTCATAAGATGTCCAAATGAAGGGAAGAGGTCTCCTTTTATAAGCTCAGCAAGAAAACTCTAGATGCTTCTAGAAAGTGTGCCCTAATTTCAAATTTGAAATTGACTTCATTTCCCTCCTAAAGAAGGCGTCCCTTTTCTCAATGCTTTATTTTTTACTTTATTTAACTCACTTTTCTCCACAAGGTTGGCATCCCTTTTCCAAGTAAGATTTTGAACCTTAGAAAATATAAAATCACCTCAATGAGGTGTCCACCCATGAAGACCACCCTTTTAAAACAACTTGAAGTGATGAAGCTAGGCCAAGGGGTCAACATTAAAATATAACATTATTTAAATAAATTGAACTTATCTCTCCAAAATGCATCCCAAGGCCAAAAATGAACAAACCAACTGAACTGGCTGAAGAAGAGAGCCAATTGTACTGAAAACAATAGGACCACTGCCAGAAGTAGAATTTACTAAAAATAGTAAATTCCTGAAGGTGCTCGGAATGCATAGCAAGTCACACCACTGTGAAGCTCTCTAAAAACCCAGAAAGAATCTGCAATTCAATCTCCAAATTTTGAGTAACAACAACCTCCAAAATAGGAAAACCTAATTTCACCCTCTGAGTAGCCTACGGGTCTCCAGAATAGGCCAACGGTCAACTGAATTCATCATGCTCGAGAAGGGGACATTACAAGCAAGAAGACTCACAAAGAGATTAAAAAAAATGATATTCTTCATTCAATAGCCAATGATGGAGAAGATTTTAACATGCATAAGAAAGTAATGGGATAGCTAAATAAGTTCTTGACTTGTGAAATTCAAGGAGATGATCCATTTTTTTTTGGACAGCCATAGAGGAAGCATGTCACAGGTAAGAAAATTAGAATACAAAGGATCAAGAAATAGAGAAAGAGGAGTATTAAAGCAAAGGGGAGCATTAGAGAATCTCCAACAAGGGAAGAAGTATATTATTTTTGCATTGGATGTGAGTATAAGAGAATATAATTGATGTTTCCCATGATCTATTTGTGGATAGAATTTTAATGAACATCCCTTTGCTATTGATGTCAAAGGGGGAGAGATATAGTAAGGGGGAGCAAAACAAAAGAGAAAATTATAATTTTGTTGCCATCAATGACAAAGAGGGAGATTGTTGTAAATATTTTCATTGATGTCAAGATTGTTGTAAAGATTGTCATTGACATTGAAATAGGTAGACAAGATTGATGATCATTAATGTCATTTTTGGTCCAAGAAGTTGTCGTTGATGTCAAAATAGTCAACATCAAATGTCAAGATTACCATTAATTTCAAAAGGAAATGAGTGTCAATAAATTAATGACAATGATAAGCCAGATGTTACATATAGTAGCATTAATAGATTGAATGGAAACCATTGTATATGATGGGTAATGACCCTTGGTGTCAAAGAAATATATTAATTAATATTGAAATACATGAAGTGATCATTATATAAATGCAGTGATTATATCCATGAATAATGAAAATGATTAAAATTAGGAAGGGAAAAGATTAAAAGAAAGCTATTAAAAACTATTAAAGGCTACATAAAGACAATAAGTCAAAAGAAGACAAATTAAGAAAAAGACAAATTCAAGAGATCCTAAAATGCAGCAATTCAAGGAAGATGTGTGATTCATTATGTAGTAATTAACATTTATAAAGCAAAGACTATTATTAATGGGAAAGACAGCAATTAATATATTTTGAAAAGAGAAACAATTAACAAGCATCGATTAAGAACAATAATTAACTATAATTTGAAATGCAATGATCATATAGGATAATAAATGGTTCTATAATAAGCAGTGATATATACATTTAAAAAGCAGCAATTTTATGTTTCAAAAAGGTGGTGATTAATTTATGAATTACAAATAATAATAAAAAAGTTTGAATTGAGTTTAAAAAGAGGCAGTGATTGGAATAAATGTTAAGGATTAGTTTGTTAACAAAGGACATACCCATTCAAAGGATTGTCTATTTACTAAGAGATGCATCCCTTCACATAGAGGCATATTTACTAAGAGATGCATCCTTTCACATAGAGGCATATGCATATAAAAATACATATTTTTTTGTGGAGAAGATAAAGGTGTGGAGTGAAAGATTAAAAATGGAATATCATATATTCACCAATATTTGTTTGAAGAGAAGATTGAATAAATAATCATTGCAGACATAGAAGAGTAAGATATGTGAATAGAAAGGAAGGAGTGTGGAGAATTGATTTGTATTTTATACAACTACAAGGAAGATTTATGAGGAGAAGATTATAGTTGAAGGAAAAAATTGCAAAGATGAATTTATGTAGATGTTGCATGAACAATCAGTAATACAAGAAGTAGATTTATAGCAACAAAGATATGAATATAGTATATGTATATTTGTTAAAAAGGCATGTGCAGATTTGAAGGAAGAAGAGTATAAAATACATAGAAGTATATAACATAAAGACCAAGAAAGAGAAATAAATTGCAAGAATGGAGGAGTGAATAGAACATATATGAAGATCATTTAATGTGAAAAGATAAGAAGAGTATAAGATAAGAATGTAATTAATAAGAAGAGGGGAATCATAAAGAAAATAAATAAAGATTATTACATATCTAGAAGAAGAATATATGCAAATTGGTGAAGATTTTGTGAGCAGGTCTATGAAGATTTTATGAGTAGGCCTATGAAGATTTCATGAGAAAATTTATGAGGGAATTTAAGTTTATGAAATCTTATGAATAGAATTTAGGAGAATTTTTTAGAATTTTGTGAAGGAAAGTATAACAATTGAAGAGATATAATTTCCCATCATCTCTTGAATAAGTAACATTGAAGGTGGAACTTTGATTTGTAAGTTGGTGTCTCTAGTGGGTTGGTACTCATGAATTGAATGAGGGTTTGGTGCCTCTAGTGGGTTGGTGCTCACAAATTGCATGATGGTTTGGTGCCTCCAATGGGTTGGTGCTCACAAATTAATGAGGGCTTGGTGCCTCTAGAATTTGTAAAAAGAAGTCTAATAAAAGCAATATTTTTTTGTAGTTTTCTCCCATAAGGTTTTCCACATAAATAATGTGTGTTATTGTGTTCTTCTCATGCAAATAATTATTAATGTTGAGTAAATAATGTTATTATGATTGATAAGATTTTAAATTGGTAGAAGTAGCATTATACTAATTCACCCCCTCTCCCTTAGTATAATCATGTGCTCATCACCCTCACCCTTGATAATAAACAAGATTACTAATAAACTCTCAAATACAAAATAAATAAATTACAAAAAAGGAGGCAATCAATCATTAACTACACCTATACAAACTACTATTATCATTTGAACTAGAACAACAACAAAGACTTAGCACTATATTGAGAGATAGAAGACAACCAAACACTTTACTCATAAAAAAATTAAACTACTCCCCATTGTTCTCAAAATAGGTGATGCATGATCCATATGAACCACCTCTTCTACACATTACTCATTTAATTGCATTGGTCTTCCTCTACAAAACCCTATTTGGGCTAGGGAATAAATCCCATAACAAATTTCCCTATGACAAAAAGAGTAGTGCACATAATGGAAAAAGAACATTGGTACAATAAATTCACTACCAAATTCAATCCTATCACAATGGTGATGAACATGAAATATGGACAATACTTTCCCTACATCACCATAGATCAATCAAAAGACATCCACTTCATGTTGCATATTCACAATTTTTTCTACATTGCCACCACTCAAGTCTAAAGTGAAGAAAATCCTTTGCTCTCCATCCTTAAATTCACTTGCTTCCTTTTTCCCCAGCTCCATCTTCACATTGACCAAATTCATGCCAAAGAACCAATCTAGTGAGAAAATCCATAAAATCCCTAACCTACAAAATAGTGTGCTAGATGTGTGCTAAAATCACTAGGATTTTTGCCTTGGAGCATCTACAAATCACAAGAGCAAGCTCGCCCATTATGATGTTAACAAACCCTAAGGTATCTAGTTCAAAGAAAAATTAATGCATTAAATCCACCTATCTAATAGCCTCCCCCATATCAAGTGTGCTCCATTATGCTCCTCATTTTGCTTGTTTGCAATAGTTTTCTAAAGACTAGCCAGACACCCTACCAAAACAAGCACCAAAAAATAATTGATAGACCTCCACCATCATACCATAGCAATGAGAAGAAACACTAGCTCATCTTTAATAAATGTAATTCCACTCCTTGCCATAAATTCCACCATACTACAACCAATCAAATGACCACCTACATAACTACCTCTTCATTGTAATTCTTACCATAAACAATTTGCCATCCCATGCATCCAGCCAACTCCTCTTTATTATGTTAGGTGAGAGGGATCAATGGTTATGCAAGCTCCTATTATGGGGATAGGATTTGATTCCCAAGCCCCACTTCTAAACAAACTATTCATTAAAGCTAAACAATGCAAACCTTTTTTTCAAATATTATATATAAGATGAAAATAAAATTACCTATTTACTTCCATAAAGGTCCAATCAATGTTTGGCTATTAACTGTCTATTTTCTTAAATATAGGTGGTTGTCACTAAATATTTATATTTCAAATATACACCCAATTTTATAAAAACTAGTAATATGACATAAACAAATAGAGTTTACAATTTCATCTATGTTTGACATGACATTTTTCCAACTTACAAATACATATTGACAATTTTATAAATATTAATGTTCCACATATCAACCCTGCTAGAACAACTTTCAATTCCACCATGCCCAAGTACTCCCTCATTTACTCCACATAAACCCTACAATCACTAAAAAATACTTCTTAAGAAATATAAACAACACCTTTGAACTCATAATGATATGTGCTATTTATTTCATAATTCAAATAACCCAACCATTAAATTCAAATCCAATCAAATTTAAGCATTCTTACAACACCCCTCAAATCAAATTATACATTGTATTAAATTTAAATTTCAAATCACTTATACCATTAATTTCAAATCCATCCCCATTTAAAAATTCTCACAGCACCCCTTAAATCATAATGATATGTGGTATTGAATTTATATTTTATATAATTTGTACCATTAATCTAAGATGCATAATATGAATTCCCTCCATGAATTTAAACTCATCCACTTGCTCCACATATTACCCAATAAAATGCATTTAATTTGAATATCAACCAATTAGATGCAACCACACATATCACAACTAAAAAATATAACCATGTGAATCAATAATAAAATACTCAAATTGTTATCATGCCTATAACTACAAGTTCTATTATACATTGCAGATTTCACACTTTCAAACACTTGTAACTTCACACCTATTGTAGCTTCAAACACACAAGTGAGCTACAAACATATGTATCTTTGTAATCATTTCATACATACAACTAGATGATCACATTTTATAGATCGATATATGTTTATGCTTCATTTATTAAATATATTTATACAAAAATATACATACATTTTCTATGAAATACAACAAAACAAACAATGTATACATACAAAAGATGAGTATGTTTTATTGTTGGATAAATGTTTATGATTTATATGTCATGTTTTTATAGAGATATGCATACAAATACATTTAATACTAGGTATCACTCTTATTTGAGAGTTGTTATAAGAATATTTAAATTGGAATAGATTTGAAAATAATGGTAGAAGTGATTTGAAATCTTATTTAATACCACATATCATTATTGTTAAAAAATTATACATACAACTAAATGAGCATGTTTTATTGTTGGATATAAATGATTTGAAATGTGAAATAAATAGCACATATCATTATGATTTCATTGGTGTTTTTTATGATTCATATATAGCATGTCTCTATATAGGAATATACATGCATTTATACAGTAGCATTAGAGGTATTTTGTGGCATGGACCGATGGTGGAGGCATGTTTGGGACTTATTTTTTCACTACCACACAAATATATAGCAATGAATGTCCATTTACTATGCATTTAGTTCACCATTCTCATTTTCTTGTGAATTCATTGCAATTAGATTGGATTCACATTACAATTAGTTTGGGATGCTTTTAGTCCCTTGCATCACCATTCTCAAAGGACCTCAATTCAATGGTGTTGTTTATGATCCATATATTTTATGTTTCTATTTAGAAATATTATTAAAAAGTCACTAGAATAGTTGGCAGTTTTATATATTTTATTGTGTTTGTCATGGGTTTTGAATGTCTCTATTCCACTGACTATTTAATTATTATATATCAACATTTACAATAGGAAACATAGCCTACACCACCATCAAGCCCTCTCTCCTAGTTGTATTATATATGTGCAATTTCACATGTTTCCAACTGACTTGTAAACCATAAAACATGCTCATCATACTATATGCATAAAATGATTACAATTGTTTGTAACTCAAAAGTTCACTCACACATAAAATATATGAATAATAAACATGAAATGTATGTATATTTCTATCAAAAGTGTGAAATGTATGAATCATAAACATATACAGAATTGTTACTAACTACAATATGGTCATATGCTTCTTACGGATTGTGCAATGCCTCATTGTAGATGAAGAAAAAGGCCCAAATGAGAACTAGGCAAGGTGGAAAGAGATTCTGGATAACACTCCCTTCACACAAGAGAGGTGTGAAATTACTAGTATTTGAAGATGACGAAGTTATTCCCATTGCAAAACTAGAAAAATGAGTAATCCAAGTGAATGCATTTGTTGTGTTAAAAAATATTTCAGTGCAATGAGAGTGGTCAACAAATGTTATGGAAGATGCCATGAGATATGTTGAATAAATGGGCGACAAAGAAATGGGGGCTTCCAACTACCACACTAATAAATTGGTTGATTGGTGTAACTACCACTAAAAGGAAAGGTCCCCCCATGGTTTTGAATGAAGAAGAAGAGGAAAAGGTTGTTGAATGGTGCAAGGAGATGGTTCTAGTTGGCCATGACCTTGAAATAGTCAATTTAAAGGTTGGAGTTGTTGAACACCTAGAATTATAAGAGGGGGTGAATCAATATTCTTTGAAACTACTTAAAAATTTAAATATTCATTCCATAGAACATATTTAATTTGTAGTAAGAAAGGAAAGCATGAAATCAACCATCAATATCACATAACACATGAACACCAGATTTTTACATGGAAAACCCAACAAGGGAAAAACCACAATGAGGATTAGCTCACAATATATTATAACTAGTTATAAGATATTTTAGAATTTCTCTCTATAGATGGACTCAATATCCTAGTGGATTCACTGCCCACAAAAAGAAGAAAAGATAGAAGAGAGGGGTGGCTCACTACCAAAATGAACTATTACAAATGCATCTACAACATGTTGGAATATAGTTCCACTGAAGCTCAATACACAGAGTCAACACAATTCATTAATCTGCTCTAACACTCTAATCTACTCTACACTTGCATCACTATCACTCAATTCACATCCACTACACTTGCATATTTTCTAACGCACACACTATATCCAACACCGAAATGAACTCATACTTATATTGATTTCATCCCAACATCAATTAGGTCGACCTAGTTAGATGTATTATGCAAAATATAACTTGTCGGCCCCAAATCATACTTCACACCACAAACAAAAATTATAACGAACTTGTTGTGCCTATAGCACACACACCCCGTTCAGATCGGGGACCCCCTCCTTTTTCGCCTTTGTTGGGTCATTTTCACCTTTGCCTCATTTTGTGTGCCCCTATTGCTGAGCTTAATTTGGTCACATGCAGTAAAGTCATTAAAAGCCCTTTGACCAAAATCACCCACCCTAAAATTTGTTGTCTTTTTCCTATGTGGATTTGGAACTGTGGGTTTACCTTAGCCTCTTCCCGATGTGTCTACCAAGCCTCACATGCCCGCATTTGTGGGTCTCCCTTTGCAGAAGGTTGTCATTACCTCATCACTAAGTTGTGTCCAAACCCAACTGTCCACCCGCATTGTGGGCTCCACATCCTTCTTTGTCACCTGTCACCATACTGGGAATTAAATGTGCATCATAAATGTTGTTTTTCCTATAAATAGGGGTCTCCTCTCATTTTCAAAGAGAGAGATGAGTTGTTGTGTAAAGGCATGCTACATAAAATTAATGAGAATAACATTATTTGATGGATTCTTGTGTTTTCTTCTCATGTGTGCATGATTCATTCTCCCAATCTTAGATTTTAGCTTTACTGTTTTAGTTTCAAGTTGCTTTTAGTTGTTAGTTCATGTTGTACTTTAATGGTGAAGAATGCTATAATGTTGATTTCTTCCTTGCTCATACTTTTTGATGTTTATTGATGATAAATTGCAATGTAAAGTTATTCTAAGCATTATTTACATTGTTGCAATTAAGTTTAGCTATTGTTCATGCTTTAATGGTGAGTGGATAGTTTGAAAATCTACAGACCTTAGAAGATTGTACTTGTTTCATGAGACTATAGGCTACCCTTGGTTAAGTGGAACTTAGTTTTAGGAAGGTTTCCCATTGTAGCATCCTCCATTGTTACTGTTCAACATTAGTTGCAAGTTTAGGAAACTCCTTATCCCTTTTCCCTTTTGGCCTTTCTTTAAAAACTAAAGTCAAAACAAAGTTTCAACATCATTGTAAAGCCAAATCTAATGGCAAAGATGGAGTTTTAGATTATTGTCTTGAACTTGCTGCAATTGTTCTTCATTTATAGAATTTACAAAACTCCTTTTGCAGACCTAATTCCTTCCCTACCTAGTGACCATAAATTCCCTTTGTGATTACCAACAAATCACATCAACCAATTGAACTATTCCAAACTTAGTCATGACCTAACACCCGAGAGACCTTGGGGTGATTTCTAAAACTTAGTTGTAGGAATTACCTTTCAAGAGAGGTAGCATACTTGTGTGTTTCTTGTGTTGAGAAAGTGCTAAAAACACCCATCAACAAAACTGGCACTAGAGGGAGGGGCAGCCAAGCTAAGCTAGATCGAATTGGGCCCTTCTCTCCTTAAAAGTTTCATAGAGTGCTTAGATCCACACCAAACAAGGGAGAATTTCAAGAGCTAAAGACCCCCACAAAGGCTAAGAGAGCCAAGAAAGGGGAAGCATCAGCTTCAGCCCCATTCACTCGACCTCCATCCCCTCCATCTCCTTCCATCCATCTGTCTCATTTCTCCCCTTTTCTCCAAACCGCCTTCTCATCCTTCACTTCCCACAGCCAAGGTGTTTTCCTAGCCCCTTAACTTCACTTCAAGGGTGTTTCCCCAATCGCTGCCCCATTTCAGCCTCAAGTTATTGTAGCATAGCAAGCACACCTCCACTTCCCACAATGGCTTGGCCGGGTAACAACCCATCCCCATTTTCCTTCAATGACTACCACGACATTCCAAAGAATTCAAAAGGCCTTTGCAGCAAGTTCCACCCACATGATCCACAAAATACAATAGAAGAGCACATCAAGATCTTCCAAAAATCCTTGAAAGACATGTAGATTGAATATGAAGATGTGGCTTGTAGGCTCTTCCCTTACTCACTAGGGATGAGGCCTTCTACTGGTACATTCACCTACCAACCAGATCCATCACTATCTGGGATCAAATGAAGAACACTTTCTTGCAAAAGTTCAAGCTTCTTGTCAGCCCCTCAAAATTATATCAATAGTTCATGTTCGTCAGGAGGGAAGTCAACGAAGGCATTCCCACACCTCTCGATCAACTGGGTGGTGCCGAAAAGTCAACAAGAAGAGTTTACCTGGCTAAGGTTTCCTTATCTAGATGGTGTCGAATCCACAAGACAAATAGGCATTTTGAGTTGGACTACTTGGAGTTCCAAATTGCAGCAGAAATTTTTCAAGTAGAAGTCCAGAATACAGTTCATGGCTCAGGTTGTAAAGACTTGGTTCCTTTGGAGCCATACAATTCCTTGGTGTTAGTGGTCAACCAAGCTCCTTTCCCAAAATTTGAAAGAAACTTGCATGAGAAGGAGACCACACCCAAAGGTGAAGAGGAAAAAGAGGTAAGTAACAAGAGCCCTTTATCTCAGCTCTTCGATTCAGTAGATAATGGTCCAATAGATGAAGAGCCACGTGAGGATGAAGTTAAAATGTTCCATCAAAGAGCAACCCCATACAACTTAAGGAGTAGACAAGTTGGTGGCCCCTATATGACTTTTACTCCTCCCAATAACTTTAATACTCTGCATGATTCTAATGCCAGTAACAATCCAACCTACCCCTATGTGCCTACCTAGTAATTCAATAAGAATAGGAAACCCAATCAAACTCAAGATCAACCCACTAGCTCCTCCCAAAGAATTTTTTTTCAGGCAGAAGTTGAACAAATGGGGGAATATGTGGCAAAGGAATTGAAGAAGGTCAACGTGAGTTTGTCGGCATTTGAGTTACTGAGGGTACCTGTTGTCCGAAATTCCCTCTTTAGGTGATTAAATGGGACTACCCCATCAAGACCCTCCTAAGAGGTACCTCTCAAGAAAGCATGTTTGATACCTTCAATCCTGAGCCTGTGATCTGGGAAATCTTAGGAAAGAAACCTGATCAGCCTTCAAACCAACACATTAGTAAAAATTAGTAAGTAGATAAAGCTCTCGCTAAGGAGTCAAATCAGACCCAAATAAAAGGAAAAATCTAATGAAAAGGACAAGGCTCAAGTGGCCTAGGATGACATCTATGTAGGGTTGTTCCAAGGGAAGTAGGAGACTCCTCCCTTCTTGATGACAATTCGAATATTTGACAAGAACTTACACAACTGCCTACTTGATTCAAGAGCTTCTGCCAATGTCATGCCCTTTGCAATATGCAAGACGCTAGGGATAACTCCTACCTCTTTCCAATGAAAAGTGACTAAGTTGGAAAAGACCAAAGTAAGTATAGTTGGAGAAATGAACAGGATACCCATGCAAATTTTTGTTGACCCAAGGGTGCAGCAAGTGATTGATATCCAGGTGGCGGACATTACCAAAACATATGGCATTATATTGGAAAGGGACTTCACCCGAGCTTTGAACGGATATGTTGCAATAGACTTTTTGCATCTATGGCTTCCATGGAAGGGACTGCCAAACCAAATCCACATTGAATGAGAGGCTCAAATGAAGTTTATGATCATGGAGTAAAATAACACAAATGAGGTGTTGTTTATAGAAACGAAGTTGGGAAATCATTTTCCCATGGCTTATCAAGGAGATGAAGAGTTCCAAGAAGAAGTAGTTGAAGAGGTCCTAGTGTTGTGTAGCACCCCCACTAATTTGACCCATGTTCCCAATAGCACAGAAGTGTTGATTGAATTAGAGGATGAAGATTTATGTGAAGATGGTAACCTTGGATTTCTTGATGGATTCCAAAAGTTTATGAGGAAGTGCATGCAGGATTATCTTAGTTTGGGAGGACGAATGGATTTCAGGGAGCTATTATTGCCAAGCTAGTGTAGGGTGTATAACACAACTCATTCTAAATTTGAATGCTACTTATGTCAAATGGCAGTAGAACATATCAAAGGACAAATTATTAGCAAGGAGGAAGAAATGCAAGGGCTTCGAGATCACAGCTAGCCTATATATATACACAATCACCCAAGGATATAGAAGCATATGCACAACCAAGAAAGAAAGAATGCTCAACTAGCTCCAAAGTCAAAGGTTCCCCTAAGTTTTGGACATTGTGCTTTGACCGATCTAAGTCCAAACAAGGAGCAAGAGCAAGCTTGGAGCTCATCAGTGCCATGAGTAAGACATATTTTTCTGCCCATAGACTCCAATTTTATTGCACAAATAATGTAGCAACATATGCAGCATTAGTTCATGGACTCCTAATGGCATTAAGAAAGAGAGTTAAAATGATACAAGTCTTTGTAAATTTTGAGCTAGTAGTAAAACAAGTTAGAAAACTATACTCCTCTCATGATAGAAGGTTAGCAAATTATAGGCACGGGGTATTGGATCTTATAGAGGGCTTAGATGCATTCAATATTCAACCAGTCTAACATAGTAAGAATCACATTGTTGATGCATTAACCCAAGCAGCTAGTACCCTCCAACCTTTATCCTTGACCAGCTTAAATAAATTCTCTGTAGAGCTTACCTCTACCCCCTCTGTGCCCAACAATGTCACTCACTTCCAAGTTTTTAATGATGACAAGCATATTCTTGACTTCATCACAAGTTTCGATGTATTTGTAACTCAAATCATAGATGAAGTAGAACATGGGGAAGTTGAGCTTGATATAGAGGTAGTGATCAATCTGAAGAGCAACACAATACCAAGAGGCATGATTCAACTAGAAAGGATATTTGATTTGGATCAAATCAAGGACCCAGATCAGCAAACTAAGAAAGAGTCAATAGATAACCAATGTAATGCTCACAACATGGGCACTGTGGAAGAAGTCAAAAATGTTTTTATAGGAAAAGTATGCACACCAGAGGAAAGAAAAGGGATTGTTAACGCCCTGCGCATTTTTCATGATGTAATTTCTTGGTGATATGAAGACTTGAAAAAATATGATATGTCAATTATCACTCATATCATTCCCCTTAAGCCAAATGTGCGACCTTTCCAGTAGCATCATCACCCAATCAATGTGTTGTTGGAGCCTATTATCTTCAAAGAAGTGCATAAATTGTTGTCCGCCCAGATCATCTCTCCAATCCAACATTCTACATGGGTGGAAATTTTGGTTCTGATTAGGAAGAAAAATAGTGAAATCAGACTATGCGTAGATTTCCAGAACCTAAATAAAGCTTTGTCAAAGGACAATTATCTAGTACCCTCATTGGATGAGGTGTTGCAAATAGTAAATGGGTCTCAAATGATGTTGTTTCTCAATGGCTACTCTAGATATAATCAAGTAATGGTAGAGTATGAAGATAGGCATAAAACAACATTCACCACAACATGGGGAACATTTGCATACAGGAGGATGTTGTTTGGGTTAATTAATGCAAGTGCGACATTCCAACATGTCATGGACATAGTCATCAAAGATATCATTGGAAAGTGCATCATCATATACATGGATGACCTTACTGTGTTTTCGAAGAAAAGGGAAGACCACGTCTCAGACTTGTGCAATTTTATTCAAAAATGCAAGGAGTTTGGCATCTCACTCAATCCAAAGAAATGCATTTTTGGGGTGACTAAAGGAAAGCTGCTAGGGCATATGATTTCAAAGAAGGGAATCTCCATTAATCCAGAACTCATCCAGGTAATATTGAAAATTCAACCTCCAGGTAATAAAAAAGAGATGAAGTCCTTTTTGGGAAAAATCAATTTTGTCAAGAGGTTCATTATAGGCTTTGTGGAAATAGTCAAGCCACTAAATGCCATGCTTAAGCAAGATGCCAAATTGGAATGGACATAGGAAGCCAAGCAGGATTTTGAAGAAATTAAGAGGGCTATTGCAAATGCCCCAGTTCTGGTCATCCTGGACTATTTGAAGCCATTCTACATCTATTTCTTTGCTTCAGATCACTCTTGCACTAGCATGTTAACATAGAAGGACGACGAAGGGAATGAGCACTCCATCGCTTTTATGAGTGCTCCATTGAAGGATGTTGAGTTATGGTACCATAATGTTGAAAAGAAGGCTTATTCCTTGGTAGGCAGAGTAAAGAAATTTCAACATTACATCTTGAGGAACAAGGTGTTTGCAATTGTCCCAGATCCAGCAATTAAGACCCTGTTGATGCAAAATGAGTTAGGTGAAAGAAGAGAAAAATGGGTCACATTGCTGTAAGAATATGATATGGATATTCATCCCATGAAGCTAGTCTGAGGGAAAGCCCTCACACAATAACAGAAATAGGACCCAAGCTTACAGTACAACAATACCAGTTGGAGTATGTTTCTCCAGTTGAGTGGTACGATGACATTGTCTATTATTTGTTGAACAATAAATGTCCATCACGACTGCAAGGAGTCTTGAAATGTGCATTGAGATTGAAGAGCATTAGCTACATGCTGCAAGGATCCATGTTATACAAGAGAAATCATGAAGGAATAAATCTCAAGTGCTTGGGAAAAGAAGAAGCAGCCTGGGTACTGAAGGAGTTTCATGACAAATTTGAGATTGGTCACTAATCCAGCCCTTCAACTACCCATCAAATTTTGTGAGTAGGGTACTACTAGCTAACGTTGTTCAAAGATGCACATAATCACATCAAATCCTACCACATTTTTCAAATTGCTGCCACCAAGGAAAGAAATGTTGCTTTCCCACTCCAGCCAGTTGTGGAGGTAAGGTCTTTTGCTCAATGGGGACTCGACTTCATCAATATGGTAAGCCTAGCATCCTTTGCAAACCACAGGTATATTCTGACTGCTTCTAATTACTGCACTAGATGGATGAAAGCAATAACATGTAGGAAATGTACAACTGAAGTAGTTACTAATTTTCTAGAAATTTCCATTTTCAATCACTTTGGTTGCCCATTTGTTTTGGTTTGTAGAAATGGTCCCGCATTTGCATCCCTCAAGTTTTCTAGTTGGGCTTTCGATTATGGGATTGCATTTAAATTCTAGTCCAATTATTACCCCCAAGCAAATGGCCTGGCTGAATCCACAAATAAGAACCTGCTAACCATCATCGGAAAGCTACTTGACAAGAACCCAAAATACTAGCACACCCAGCTACGTTTTTCTCTATGGGAAGATCACACGTGTCATAAAGTTGTCTTGGGGAATTCCCTGTTTCACCTCATTTATGGTTTAGAGCCTATTTTCCTAGTCCACCTCAAGATCCCCACACTCTAATTTGTTAACACTTACTATGAGGAGGGAGAACACCAAGAAACCCACCTAGCTAAATTTCTCCATTTAGAGGAAGTCCAGGACCAAGCAATAGAAAAAAATTTCCAAACATTAGGGAGTGGTTAAGAGATGGTTTTATCACCGAGCTAAAGTGAAGGCCTTTAGACTTGTAAATTTAGTCCTCTATTGGGACAAGGCCCATGAGAAGAAAGGGGGACATGACAAATTCGACAAGCTCTAGCTTGGCCCCTTTCATATTTTCAAGATTCTAGGAGATAATTCTTTTCATCTCAAAACACTAACTGGAGAGGATGTCTCATTTCCTGTCAATGGGAAATACCTCAAGAATTATTTCCTGGCTTGAGTTGTCCAAGCTCATCCCTTTGTATATAGTTTTATATAGTTAGAGTAGGTTCTTTTGCTTCGTTGTTTTTCTTTTGCTTCACCTTCGCTCGTTTTCCCAACTTTTGTTCTTGCTTAGGGTGCTTTTCGATCTTGATGCAGTAGTTGCACTTGACTCGTCAGAGGGCCCACTTTGCTGCCCGCTCCCATTTTTTCCTTGGATAAGTCTTCCTCAACTATCATGAATTTCTATTCACCTCCGTGAGGTGGGTTTCCTTACTTGAACTCTAATTTTATTTAGGGCAGAACCCTTGTTTGAATCCCTTCACGCTTATCTCAGATCACACATGAAATACATCTTAAGTACTCTCAATGAGCTATACAATAGTCATTATGGGGATCTGGCAAGTGAAAAATTCTAGATCTTCTCCAATGACCATTGTGATTCCCAAGCCCACTATGAGCTTCAGTTCCTATGCAATTGAGCAAAAAGGTATCAAAAGGAAATATTAAAAGAAAAGAAAGAAAGAAAATGTTGAAAATAGGCAACTATGTGGATGTGTGAGCAACTCTATCGGGGCTATGGATGTCTGGCCAATAATAGAGAAATGTTTGTGGGATCATAGAGACAACTTTGTCAAGGCTATGGACGCCTAACCAAAAGTGGAGCAATGTCTAGATTACTTTTGGGGTTAGACAACTTATGTAGCTTGCCTCGACGGATTAGTTGTTGTCTTGTATGGTCTCTAATGGAGGGGAATGAACTCACTTCACACACCTCTGAGATACGTTGTGATTTGATTCAACCAAGGATCTCATCCTCCTTTATGTCTTTAGTTCATTTGAGGAAACTAGCTTCTGGTATGTGAAACTAGAGATTCTAGGCTTTGGATGAATCCTTACCCTTGGAACACTCGGGAGCATTCTCCCAGTAGAGTCGCCATTTGTTGTGCTTATAGCACACACGCCCCATTCAGACCAGGGACCCCCTCTTTCCTTTTCACCTTCGCCAGGTCATTTTCACCTTTTCCTTTCTTTTTGTGCCCCTGTTGCTAAGCTTAATTTGGTCACATGCAGTAAAGTCATTAAAATCCCTTTGACCAAAATCACCCACCCTAAAATTTTCTAAGTCTTTTGCCTATACGAATTTGGACCTGTGGGTTTCCCTAATTACCCTCTTGTCATTGTGTCTGCCAAGCCTCGCGGGCCCACATTTGCAGGTCTCCCTTTGTGGAAGGTTGTCATTACCTTGCTACTAATTTGCGGCCTAACTTGACCATCCACCCGCATTGCAGGCTCTGCATCCTTCTTTACTATGTGGATCTCCTGAACAACCATGCCAAATCATGTTTCTACAACCCTACCAACCAACTTTCCATCGTACTAGAAATTAAATGCATGTCATAAATGTTTTTTTTCCTATAGATAGGGTCTCCTCTCATTTTCAAAGAGAGATGAGTTGTTGTGTAAAGGAATGTTGTAGAAAATTGATGAGAATAGCATTGTTTGATGTATTCTTGTGTTTTCTTCTCATGTGTGCATGATTCATTCTCCCAATCTTAGATTTTAGATTTGTTGTTTTAGTTTCAAGTTGCTTTTAGTTGTTAGTTCATGCTATACTTTAATGGTGAAGAATGTTATAATGTTTATTTCTTCCTTGCTTATAATTTTTGTTGTTTATTGATGATAAACTGCAATGTAAAGTTAGTCTGAGCATTATTTTCATTGTTGCAATTAAGTTCAGCTATTGTTCATGCTTTAATGGTGAATGGATAGTTTGAAAATCTGCAGACCTTAGAAGATTGCACTTGTTTCATAAGACTGTAGGCTACCCTTGGTTAAGTGGAACTTAGTTTTAGGAAGGTTGTCCATTGTAGCATCCTCCATTGTTACTATTCAACATTAGTTGCAAGTTTAGGAAACTCCTTATCCCTTTTCCCTTTTGACCTTTCTTTAAAAAATAAAGTCAAAACAAAGTTCTAGAATCATTGTAAAGCCAAATTTGATGGCAAAGATGGAGTTTTAGATTGTTGTCTTGAACTTGCAGCAGTTGTTCTTCATTTCTAGAATTTACAAAACTCCTTTTGCAAACCCAATTTTTTCCTTACCTAGTGACCATAAATTCCCTTTGTGATTACCACCAGATCACATCAACCAATTGAACTATTCCAAGCTTAGTCATGACCTGACACTCGAGAGACCTTGGGGTGACTTCTAAACTTAGTTGCAAGAATTACCTTTCAAGAGAGGTAGCATAATTGTGTTCTTTATGTATTGATAAAATGCTAAAAACACCCATCAACAGAACTCAAATTGGTCAAAATGGACCTATATTAGCTCCCACATAATACATAAACACTTATTTAAACTCCAAAATACTCATCATATTAGGTTGGCACCGATAATGACCTAACATAAAAATTCATCAAGTAATCAACCAAAAATGGATACATGGACCTCCAAACTTGATGCCACTTGGAATTAAAATACACTTGACACCTGTCAACACTCCCATAAATCCGCAAGACCAGATATTGTTCTGCGTGAAATGTGGACTCACCAAATCATACACCATGTACTAGAAATCACTATCACTAGCAAACCCAATATTTTTCTATTTATAAATTCTTCATCAGAGAACAAAACAATGTGAAAAATTACATTTAGACTCCTCTAACATCCAAAAAAAATTCCTTAGAACCATAAAGCAAGATTCCTCAAGGTGGACCAAATTACCAAAAGTCCTATACACTGAAAACATTATTTTGATACTTAGCCAATTTTCCACTCCAACTATTTGCACCAGATCAAACCTTCTTACAAATATACATTGGATTATCATCTATATGGTTCACCAAATGATTTTTATTTCAATATTCATACAATGTTGACATCAATGACAACAATGCATACAAATCATGCTCATACTCATGTTGCCAGTAGACATATCAATGAAAAACTACACAAACTTTCAACAATATCCCCCTTTGTCATTGATGGCAACAATCAAAAATTTATCTCCAAAAATACTATCCCCCTTTGACATTAAGGGAAAAGAGCACATATACATTTTTTTCTTTGTTCCCCCTTTGACATTATTCACAAAAAAATTATCGGATTACATACATACTTACATATGCTCCCCCTAACAGATATATACATGTATACAAGAAAGTGATGACCTGAAAAACTTGACTAATCCCCCTAAGAGTGCTTCCAACAATACTAGATCAAAACTTGTACTAGAAAATTGTTTATAACATCCACATATATACACTAAAATCTTAACAACAAGCTGAAATGCATACAAAGAAATACAATCACCTAGAAGAAGCATTTGACACCTAAAGCTTTTTGAGGTGTGATTTCCAATCCTTCTTCCCTTCCCAAATTTTCTTAGTGAGGCCAAGCATTCAACTTTGAGTCTCAAACTCCATAAGAAGTTCTTCACCATCATCCAAAGTGTTGGGTATTGAATCTAATTTGTTTGCCTTCTCTACACTCATAAAGGCACTAGAAATAGGTATGGATTTGGCATTTACTAGATCCCTAAGATTACCAAACTATATAATTATTTCTCATTTTCAACTTGCAATTGGAAAAACTTCTTGTGTAGATTCTTAATCACAACCCTAGTGCTGCTATCAAAGTCTTAGTGCCTTGTCAATTTGGGACTCAATTGAGTCCATCTCATCTTTTATGCTCTTGGTGGAGCTAGGCCATTTCATACAAAATTGGAATAACTTTTTGGCTTTTGTGGAGAAATCATGTACACCTTTGAGATTATCCTGAATCGTTTTGTGTGGTGGCACACTTCTTTGGTATGTCCATCAATCTCTTCTCATTTACCTTTTTATCTATTTTTTTTCCAATTTTTCCTTCAATCCACTGAAGTACTCCTTGAATGAGTCAAGAGAAAACCTTAAATTCTCCATACCAAATAAAGAACTGTCAATGGTGCAACCAGGTATGCTTTCTTGTAAAATCTTTACTTCATCAATTAGTTCTACACTCTTTTGATGTGTTTGCGGAATTTCCTTATACGTAGAGGCATGAAAAGCATCACTTGATTGAATCTTTTGCAATGGATAAATCTTTTCCATGTCTACTTGCCCCTATTGCATCGTAAATTGAAGTAATTGGGAATACACTACCAATTGAAATTGGAGTTGCATACTCAACAAATTCTTCAAAGAATCTTCGAAGGTACTAGAAAATTCTCAAACTATTTTTTCATCATCTTCTACAATATTCTTCTCCAAATAATTTTCCTTGTCACCAAGTTGACTTCTTCATTTTCATCTTTCTTTTCAACATTGATCGGTGTCTCCTCATCCTTCTTCTCATTAGTACCAAATGCATTCACATCCTTTTACTCATCATCCACAGATTTTTCATTATTGTCCAAAGGTATATTCATCTCTAAGTTTCCTTGTGCATCCTCTACAGTAACCTCTGGTTCTGAAGGAGGGGATTTATGAACTAAGATGCATCCTCCTTTTGTACCTTTATAATATTAACATCTGCAGTTCTATTTTCTCCTACTAGAGGAGCATCATCTATGGTACTTTCTCCTATAGTGTTTCTTCACTGGTAACATTTTCTTCCACATCCAGAAGAGTATAATTTTGTGCATTATCTTCTTCAACAGCATCTCATGTTGAAATCATCATTTTGTGCTTCTTCTCCTTCCTTAATATCTGAAGCCAACATATCATCATGCATTTCTTGTGCACAGTCCAGAGTTAGACCTATCCTTTTTTCCAAATCAGCAACCTTCCCCACAGACTCATTTTCAATCCTCTCAAGATCATTTTGGTCTATGCTCATAAGGGTGGTTACCCTTTACTTAGTTTGAAAATCCTTATTACACATTTGAGCCAATGTGGCTTTTTTTCATCTGAAAGAGGTGCACTAATCTTCTCCAAAGAAAAGGACCTCAACTTTGCTTATTCATCAATTACCTCTTATTTTCTTACATTAATGCATTTCGTAACTCTTCAAGCAACTTCTTTTCAATGTTCTTCATATTTACTTCAAAAGTAACAATATATTTTATAATTTCTTCTTCAGTGGTAGCCTTGTCTACCTCATCAACAGTAGTATACAAAGTAGCAGTTTCTTCTAACATTTCATGCTCAACAATCCCGTTAAATAAAGCATCAAGTTTCATAGGCCTATGTGTCCTTACCAGAGTCTTCTTCTTCTTCTTGTCATATGGTGACTTTCTCTGTCAAATTCAGGCTTCTTCTCCCTCATCTGTATTTTGTAGCCTTGTTTTCTTTCTCAACCTTAGCATCACTATCAATGTCTACAATATCAATATTTTGTTTCTTTGCACTTGCTTCACCTTGTGAAGCTTTAGACTTCCTTTTCCAAACAAATTGTGGTCCTTCTTCATCATCATCATCAATGTTCACTCCCAAGTATGCTTCTCTTGTTGCTTTGGTTTTAACTATTCTTCTTGCAAGGCATGTTTGATGTTTTGTCGAAGTGGCCTTTTCTTTTACAAGCATCTTATACAACTTTCCCAGAGATGTCTTCTCCTTCACCAGACTACTTGTAGACTCCTTTATTTTCTCTCCAATAGTAGATTATCCTAAAGGAGTTCGGGGCAAGCGAAGGAGTGGTAGTTGTTCTACCAAATATTTTGACACTTTATGATCCCAATGAGCCATACATGGCTTTAGCCTTTTCTACTTGTTCTTTTATGAGGCCCATTATCTCCACAAAGTATGAAATCATCTTCTTAATTATTTTCTTTACTTGTTTTTGTCTTTGTTCCATGTGCACCTCCATGGATTTTTCCTCATAGGTACCATACCTCTCTTCAGAGGTTTATTTTGGTTTTCTCAACATAAATTCCACTAAGCTAGTGATCTCTTCCTTTGTAATTTCATATCCCATCTCTGGGATCCAAACAATCCTAGGCTCAATAGCTTGTATAATGCAATAGTCTTTTGTTACCAAGAATGTGATATCATTCTTGTATTTCTCCACCATGCTCCAAGGAATCCTTTCTCTAGCCTACATGTTCTTTTGAAATGTATTGAAGAATCCCCATAATGCTACTTCCTGAGTTTCCACATTACCTAATCTCCTTAGGTGGTCTCTGATTTGATGTTCCACCAATCTGTCCTTCAACCAAACTATATTCTTTGTATCAGGAACCTCATTCAAGAAATATAACAACAAACATATGATCAATGTGCCAAATTTGAAAGTATATTTTGAATCCTTTGTCTTCTTTAAATTCTCAATCAATTGTGCCCTTAATAACTCACACAAATCATAATCTATAGCCTTCACAACCATTTCATATGTTGTATTAATGGCAGTTTTTGATACAAATTTTTCCCTGTTGATGAAATATATTTTGTAACTGATCAGCATTGAGGCATACTTGACTATTGGATCTCTAATGTTCTTCTTTTTCAATTCCCTATTATCATATGTTGCTCCAATTAGCTCCATCACTACTTCATTCTTCACATACTTTAGTATCGGAATTGGTTCGGTTGAGCATAAACCTGTAACAACCCTAATTGCCTCTTTTTTGATCAAGTGCAATAAGTCAAGCCATACAAATCTATCATGTATTCTACTCAAGGTGAATCCTACCCATGCATCATCATGGCTAAAGTTAGGAAAATAATTTCACACAGAGATTCTTCTTTTCCAAGCTCTCAAATTCTATTTTTAGTTTGAAGTTCTCTAGTGAGTGCATTAACCCATACATCACTTATTTTTCCATGATCATATTCTACCAACTTTGCATGAATGTAAACCCTTACATCTTTTGTGTGCAGGACGCCATATAGGATGTGTTAAAATGCACCATCTAGATCATCCACCAAGGATTTGTTGGGATGTCATTTGAATTTGGGTTGGGGATGATCCACTACCTCTACAACTTGTGGTGTATACATTGTGCAATAGATTCAAACCACTTTTGAAACTTAGGGTGAATGGAAACTGTAAATACCTCTTAATTGCTTTTCAGTTAAAATTCTTCACACTTTACTTCACTCCTCCACTGCTCTTCTCTCTTCAAATACTTGGTTGCAAATGACTTAGATTGTGTATGAAATAACTTATAAACCTTTTTGCACTTCCCTAACTTTGCATTGAATACATAGTTTGAAAAGCTAGTAAAAACCTTAATTGTGTGCATAGTCAATTCAAGTGCTTTGCAAACTTTCGCATCTCAACATTTTTCATTGGTTCTTCCACCAATAGGTTAACCATGTCAGCCTACACCTCATATCCACGTGTTGAAGCAACATCATCATTTCTCTGGCAAGGGATAAAATATCTTATGTCAATTCTCCCCTAATTCAAGGCTTTCTTCTTAGTTTCCAAAGGAAACATCTGCACTAGATGTTGGTACAAACTCAAGCTTAGTCTCACTATCTTCTTTTTCCAAATCTCTTCCATCTCTTTCTTCATCTCTACTGGAACAACCTTTTTCACTAGATCATTCTTCTTTACTGTATTTTTCTTCTTCACATTCTTGCTTCTGCAAAATTTGGAAATTTGTCTTGGTCTTTTGTGATTGCAACATATGACAACATTTTGAAAAAACTTACTTCCACCCATTCTAGATCTACATTGATTAGCTTTATGCCCAAATCCATTGCATGCATAAAAATAGACATTAAAGGATTGTAACATCATGCCATTGTTATAGCCATTCATCATTTGATTTCTACATTCACTAGCCTTACGACCAAACCTTTTGCATGTAAAGCCCTGTCCGAGAAAAGATTGAACATTTTGATTCATTATGCTTCTACATTTGATAGCCTTATGTCTAGATTTATTGCAAGAATAATAAAACCTATTAAAATATGGGTTCCTTTATGCATTTGGTTGTCTGATAAGTAGTCTTTTGAAGACTTTCCTTTGATTCTAGACCTGCTTGCCATTATTCTTCTTTTCATCAATCTTCTTTTTTGGCTAATTTGGGGTTCGATCTATCTTGGTTCTTTCACCTTTCTCAAACCCTAATCCTTCTTTGTCTTTAGATCCTTTCTGGTTTGCAATCATTCCATCAAGCTATGTAGAACTCATTTTGAATTTTTCTTCATCACATTTTTATTTTTCAAGGTCTGATCTCAAGGTCACAACTTCTTCAAGCTTTGAAAATTCTTCAGATTTTCTTTTCATCTTAGCATTCAAATATTCTTCAACTCTTTTTCCTTCTTCAACTTGCACTTTTGGAATGGTAATTGTTTAATTGGCTTCCTTCAACTACTCACTGACCTCCTTATGTATTTCTCTAAATTTCTTGATTTTCTCTCAATTTTCTGATGCATTCATCTGCTTCTTTGACATTTTCCTTCAAATATTTGTTCTCACTTTCAGTCCTTTCCAGATCTTCAAAGGCTATTCTGATTTCTCCATTCATGTCAACCACGCACACTTTTTTGTGAATCCAACAATAGGAATTTCTTCCAAAGGAGTAGGATATCTTCTAAGAGTTGTGTGTTCAAACTCCAAGATCTTCCCCAAGTAGTTAAGCTTCTTCCAAGGAACCAAGCTCTGACACCAATTGTTGAACACCCAAAATACTAAGAGGGGGGTGAATTAGTATTCTCTGAAACTACTTAAACATTTAAACATTCATTCCATATAGCAAACTTAATTTGTAGTAAGAAAAGAAAGCATGAAATCAACCATCAACAGATGAACACATAATACATGAACACCATATTTTTACATGGAAAACCCAAAAAGGGAAAAAACCGCGATAAGGATTAGCTCACAATATATTATAACCAGTTACAAGATATTATAGAATTACTCACTATAGGTGGACTCACTGTCCTAGTGGACTCACTGCCCATAGAAAGAACAAAAGATAGAAGAGAGGGATGGCTCATTTCCAAAATGAACTAAACTACAAATGTATCTATAATATGCTAGAATATAGTTCCACTGAAGCTCAAAATACATAGGGTCAACACACTTCATTACTTTTCTCTAACACTCTGATCTACTCTACATTTGCATCACTATCACACAACTCACATCCACTACGCTTGCATATTTTCTAACACACACACTATATCCAACACTAAAATGAACTCATACTTATACCGATTTCATCCCAACATCAATTACGTCAACCTACTTAGATGTATTATGCAAAATATAACTTGTTGGCCCCTTGATGCCACAAACAAGACTTATATAAGGAACTTAAATCGATCGACATGGACCTATATTAGCTCCCACATAACGCATCAACACTTATTTAAATCCCACAATACTCATATTATATTAGGTTTGCACTAGTAATGACCTAACATCAAAATTCACCAACTGATAAACAAAAATGGACACGCAGACCTCCAAACTTCATGCCACTTTGAATTAAGATACACCTGACACCTATCAACACTCCCATAAATACACAAGACCAGATACCATTTCACGGTGAAGTGAAAACTCACCAAATCATACACCCTATATTGGAAATCACTGTCACTAGCAGACCCGATATTTTGTTATTCATAACTTCTTCACCAAAGAAAAAAAAAATGTGAAAATTTAGATTTAGACTCCTCTAACATCCAAAAAAAATTCCTTGGAATTGCAAAGCAAGGTTCCTCAAGGCGGACCAATGTGGACCAAAATATCAGATGTCCTGTACACTGAAAACACTGTTCTAATACTTAGCCAATTTTCCACTTCAATTGTCTACACCGAATCAAACCTTTTTGCAAATATACATTGGATTATCATCTATATGCTTCACCAAGTGATTTGTATTTCAATCTTCATACAATGTTGACATCAATGACAACACTACATACAACTCAATCTCATACTATGTTGCTAGTAGACATATCAATGACAAATTCCACAAACTTCTAATGGAAGTAGCATAGATTTTCCAAACATGGCCAAATCCATTCAATCATAAACTCCCTTGTAGGTCATGGTGGACAAGATTTTAAAAATTAAATTTTAATCTTTCCTTGAGGACAATACGACTTGACAAAGATAGGGTACTGAATTTGAGGCATGTACTAGTTGCAATGTTCTATGACACATTGTCAAGGGCTTGTGCAACTAATCCATATGCTCCTTGTAAGATTTGAAATTGTGATGAGACCAACATTCAACCTAATAGAAATATAATAATGTGGGTGCTCATTAAAAAAAGGCAATAGAAGTGTTTCGTACATAATACCCAAGATCCAAGAATGGATCACAATTTTATATTATGTGAATGTTGTTGAACAAAAACTTCTTGGTTTTTACTTGCTTAAGAGTAAGAAACAACTAAAAAATTATATTGTTGATTGCGAACTAGGTGCATGCAAGGTTTTTTGGCCCCATGCATGGATGAAAAAAGAGTTCTTTCTCAATTGGTTGCACTATTTTGCAAGATTAGTACCAAGGGGTGTTTCACCCCTAATAGACACCTTTTGATATTTTATGGTCATGGAATCCATGTTTCCTTCACAACTATTAAAGAGGAAAGTTCACTTGGAATTGACCTACTAACCAATCAATCCACACATCTCACAAGTTTCAGCCATGAGATGTAAGCATATTTTCAGCTTTCAAGATATTTCAAGAGTGTAAGAGCAACATGGACAGCTAAGTATCCCAATTTAGAGATTAAAAGGACAAAATTGACAACACTTGGTAGCTTGGAATTTCAAAAATCATTGACTATAGATAGCAAAAATTTGATTTTAAGAGAGCAAGCATTTGGCCCCTCAATCCAAATGCATTAATGGAAGATATGTCTCCCAGTGACACATTTCAATTGAATACCCCTAAGGACGCTTCTTTTGCAAAAAATATTTTAAGTCTTGCAAGTATTGATGTGTTATATTCAAAGTTCTAATGGAAAAAGGAAAACCCTATAGAGGAAAGGGTTGATCCATTGAATGAGTAATTATGTGTTGCAACAAAAATGCCTATTTTACCAAGCCAACATATTGTTGCAGAAGAGGCACTTTTTCTTCCCATTGAACCGAAGCAACCATCATGGTTTTTGGAGGGGGTTGCAAATCTTGGTGCTGACTTGAATATCAATGAAGACCAAAGTCTTTCATTTCCATCTCCACTAAACACAATGGATAAATATGCACTTGTACATTTTTATGTTGATTATGGAGATCGAGAAGTGAGGGAGAAAGTTGTCGAATTGGGAGGAGGTCAAGAGTTGGAGTAGAATGTTAGTGAGGTGCTAGCTAAAAATAAAGTAGAATCCAACGAGCTATTGGGAGACCAAATCAATTCCAACATCAGCCAATTCCTTAAACTACATATTCATCTAGTGAAGGATACCTCGAATCATTGAGTTGACAATGAGATTTGAATAAGCAAACAATCTCAACTCCTCACCACAAATGAGTACATGGAGCTAAGTTATTAATAGACTAAGAGGAGAGGAAGAAGGAAATCCAAGAGTTGAAACTTAAGAAGAGATAATAGATGGAAGAGAGGAAGGTTACAAAAATTGTGGCTAGAGACATGGAGGAGCAATTAAAAATGAGAAAAAAAATTCAGCAATAAGCAACTAAGCTACATAAATTTCAACAAAGAGGAAGAATCAATGAAAAAATGAGAAAATAAGGATTCAATGGGAACAAGATTAATGAGAGAATTAAAAAGATCCAAAAAAGAGTTAGAGAGGCAAAGGCATTTGAGTAATCTTTTAAATCCCTTTCCCAAACAACATGTAATATTTAGGGACTTGGTATTTATTCACTACCCTCAATATTCTACAGAAATGCCTAAGTTAAGTTTTACCCAAGGTCATTCATGTAGCAATCCTATAGCTTCTAGAAAACAACCATGGAGGACCAATTGGTTAGGAAAGTTTCACCAAAAAACAACACATCAACAAACACCGTGTCTCATCTAGATTCTCCTTTCCACCATGGTTTGAATTATAACAATGTTAAATTGTAAGGGGTGGACATTCTCTTTGGGGTCGTGTAATTGTCAAGTAAAACAACATGATAGATTACATGCCATTTTGTTTTTTTCTTGATCAAGGTAAATACAATAGAAGGGCTCAAACCCAATTACAAAGCAACCAAGAAGGAAAACAAAATGAGTCTCACAAGAAGAAAGAATAAAACCAACAAAATAGAATCAAAGGGGAACAGTAAGGACCAACAAACGCTTTTGACTAGAGCAATGAATTGAAAACAAGTTTTGAAATGAACCCAAAACTATCAACAAAGAAAAAGAGACAATCAAGTTTGTTTGAATCTAAACCTCAGCAAAGGGTTGAGAAGAATAGGATGGAAATGGAATGTCCTGCCATTTTTTGAAGAAGAGACCTCAACTGAAAGATCCATAAGCACAACATCAACTTTTATTTTTACCTTGCATGGGGATAATTTTCCCTCATCAATGTGGTCCTTCTCGATGGTTTCCAACACCTTCTCACCCACCAAAGGGCTTTGAAATGACAGCCAAGGGTTGTCCTAACCAATTTTGAAGAAAAAACGATTCTTAGAAGAGGGGCTTTCAAACGTAACTTCAAGTTTTCTTTGTTCCTTGCATGAGGAACCTAAATCCTTACCAATGTGGTCCCCCATGGTAGTTTCCAACACCATCCCTTTGTAATGAGACTAAGAACACTCATCAAATGTCTTAACCTAATTGGACTACACTTTTTCATGAACATCTTGCATAAGAAGAAATGCCCAACTTTGTGGAAATGGTACAATAGAGAGGTCTTGTAATGAAGTTCCTACTTTCAAACACCAAACTTAGAGGAAAGTTTACTATTGCTTACCAACTCCAAAATAGTTTCAACAATGACACAAATTTTAGCAAAAAAGAACCTTTTTCTATATCTTGTGACATCGTTAATGATAACAAACTAACTAATAGCATCAACAATACCTCGAATGATGCATTCATCTAAAAATTCCAAAGGGAGTTTTGGGAGATGAACCCAAATAAGAACCGTGTTAACCTTGGTAGCATCAAAACTAGAATTCCATCTTTTTAAAAGAAGAAATGTCTTACCAAGAAACCAAGGACCTCCCTAAAGATTTCTGGTGCAATCCTAAAATGGATTGAAAGGAGACTAAGATGAATATGTTCATCAAGGTCATCACATGCATCAAACTTGAACAAGTCAACATTCAGATGCCCAACTGTGAATAATATCGATATTTGGTGTACAACCAAAAAATCTCCCAATAAGGGAAAATTCAAAAACTAATAGAAGTTATGTCCACCCACACATCAGAAACAATTAGAGAAAATTCTTGCATAAGAGGAGTCTAAATGGGAACATGGGATGCCACGAAAGGGGTGACATACCCATCACTACTCATTGTATCACATTTAGGGGAGGACAAGGCACATGAGGGACACCTTTCAAAATGACCTAAGTAACAAAAAGATGAACAAAGGCCAACACTTGGGGAGGGGACCCTTTACACAAGCCAATTCTAAAACAAAGAGAAGGCACAACATCTACCACTCATAAAACAATAATAGGTCAAGAAGGATCTGAGTCAATGCATTATGGGGAAATCTCATAAAGAACAACCCTAACAAGGCTCCTGCAAGACATGAGCTCAACCCCACCATGTCCCCTAAGAAGTTGACAAGGCTAGGAGGGGTGCAAAGGCCATCTCCAAGGAAAGGAACCCCTTATGTAGGCTAAAATACAAAATGAATGCAAGCTCATCCAACACATGAGCCAAAGGAGAAAAAAGGAAAGTGCTCAGTGGCCCGGCCTCAAGCAAAAGTTTTAGCAACAATTTATCCTCTTCAACATCGTCTGAATAAACATTTTCATTCGCATCCTCTACATCCACCTTGATGGAGCCAACAAAAAAATTTGTCCCATCTAAAACCCACATCACATTTGAATGAGGGGCTAATGTCTAAGGGTTTTGGGTTTTATCTATCTTGAGAGCTTGCAAGGTTCTATTTTATCATTGACTTCTTACTGACCATTGTTAATTGATAAAAATCATCTTATGTCATTGACCGCCATCGGGTAACCGGCTCCTCAAGCCTAGGTCCAAGTTTCATTTCTATATAAGGTTATGTTAAGGGAATTTTGGTCGTTACATCCTTTTTTATTTCTTGACTAAGAAGTTTTAAGTCCCTTATCTCATATGATCCTAGGGGGACCCCTACTCAGAACAACTTAAGTGCATGTGCTTAAATTTTTCACTTAAGTCCTGATAGCCCTCATGTCTTCATCGCCCATCACTAATTTTTTTCTAAATGTATGTTCCAAAATGGTGACGAGCGATGAATGACATTTATTTATCTCGCTCATCGCTAATAGCTTCTTGAGCTCTTGAATTGTAATAGCAATGAGTGATGTTCATTGTATTGGTAAAGGATTGCTTATCGCTAATGGCTTTTGAGCCTTGAACATTGTAATAGCGATAAGAGATGTTCTTATGTTCTTATGCTCTCATCACTCATCGTGAATAGTCATAAAATGATAAATGTAAGATCAGCAATGAGTGATATGTTGTAATTTCCTTTACATTGTGTATCGCGGATATGTGCTAAGTACTAAAGTTCTAATTGGCGATACGTGATACACATTATCACTATGTAATCCTCTCATCGCTAATTTCTTGCAAACTATATGAGGAGAATTAGCGATGAGCGATGGTCCAAGGTTTCTATGTTTTATCGCTCGTTGCAGATTTATTTCAAAACTTTATTTCCAAAATGGTGACTAGCGATGAAGTCTTATGTTCAAAGGTTCTTTCTCTAATGTAATAAGATCTTATGTGTGATTTCTTTTGTACCATTGATTTTTATGCAGGTGTACATGTCCCAACCTAATTTTTTAATGGTGTCTCTCGTCACTGATGGGATCTGAGGTACAAGGTTTGGATTAGTGACGCACGATGGAAAGATGAACGTGACCAAGCACTGAACGCAGACCCAAGGACTAAGCCTTCATCGCAGGGATAATCAATATTGTTGATGAGGCCAATGAAGAACAAGGTGCATCCGCAATAAGCGACGGTTAGTGCTAGAAAAGGCAACGTGGAAAAATCCTGTGGACATTGTACTAAGTAAAGATGAAAGTGGCAAGATAGATGGAGAGCCATTGATGTGATTTTAAAACCAGATGATCCAATGAACTGGATTTCATTGCTGCAATATCTTCATCACTGATTCTACCCTAAAAGTCTGGGAAAAATAGTGATGAGTGATGAGATGAATAGGGACATATTCTCTCTAAGAAAAGAAAACAGCTGTCTCATGTACTTTGTTGATATTAATGGAAAGGTACGGATTAGGCTGGCGATAAATGCTAATTGTCAGACCGTCTGTGATTAATCAAGATTAAATGAAAACATGGCAGCATTTGGGGTGGCATCATTGTTTTCTAGGAACAAGTTGCTAATGGCCAAAAAATGATGCCCATATCACCATTGGTGAAGTTTCAATTGCTTTAAGATCAATGGTCCAAATTCAAAGCCAAACTGTTAAGTTATCAACTCACTCGCGCAAGGATTTCTTGAATCATTAGTTCTACATGCTCCAAATTGTCTATTTAATGCAAGTTGATCGCTTTTCATTTTCACCATCTTTTCCATCTACAGTAGATGTAAGGCATGTGTAGTGAAGAAGATTAAAAGGGTTGTTAGTTTTCTTGAGCAGAATATCTAGTGTTCTTGTCCTAAGTAAGTTGGTATCAAATTGGGTTCTTTGGTCTATTTGAGAATTTTGTTGTTAGGACTAGTTGCAATTACTGGGATTGGGGGTGTTTTTCTTGTAGGTTTTAAAGTCAAAAATCTTTTTAATTGTCACTCTGCTAGCTTTAAGAAATGGGAAAAACTGGCGCAACAATTATGCCTGTTAGAAGGTCTAGCCGACTAAGTGTATATGAGTGTCATGAAGATTTAATTGAGCATGAAGCCCAGGCTTCTCCAAAGGTTTCAAATGGAAAAAGCAGGGCTAGAGGTCATAAGAAGAAGTCAATCATGCAAAGTACATACCATTTGACAAATAGGACCCTTCTGGGAGAAGTGGTCAAGTTCAAATGCAAGGAATTGGCTCAACCAGTGAAGAAGGCCGGGAAAAAGGATTGGAGACATAGGGCTTGTGTAGGCAAGCATTATTCTCCTATTGTGCTCTCTGGCAGTCCTTCGATACTAAAGGAAATACAAACTCAGGAAATGGCTAGTACCTGCTTTCTTCAGTGCCATATGGAAGCTTTGATGATGACTTGGTGATGGTTCCACCCATTTCATCGAGGACAAGGAGCAGTCGAGCTCTTTCTAATGCCAACGACTCTGAATAAAGTCTCCTTTTTTTTGTTTTTGATGACACCATGTTCCTTACATAGGAAGTATTTGATTCGGTATTGTTGTGGTTTGTCTTTTGTTCTCCCATGATGATGTGGATGTCCTCCAACTGTTATAATTCTTTTTTTTTTTCAAACTTGAACATGGTGATAGTGACTTTAAATATTCTACACGTGTTTTTCCTTTTTGTCCTCCCCTGCTCAAGAAATGATTGCATAAGAATCGCTTGGGGAGTTCTTCGAGAAAATGGTTGAAATGAGGTTTCCTAAAATTTAAGTGAAATGTAAATGTAACTGAGTTGGATGCTTGTTGATCCCCTATCTATAAAGGGGATCTCATGGTTGTAGTTACAGAGTTCGAAGTCCAGAATTTTGAATCTGAAAATAGGTCAAGATGAATACTATGCTCTTAGAGAAAGTATAATGTAAATAGATATATTAGAAGCATATCTAGGGTGAAAGTTATATTGTATGAAGATCTTAAAAATGGTTTTACAAAGAAGAATCAGAAATGAAGAAGAATATTAGTTCTAAAGTATTGCTCTCCTATGTGTTGTCTTCCAAATTATGAATTGAGTTATTAATTGTAATTTCATTTGTCTTATGTCATTTGCACTGAATGAATGTGCTTGTTTTATGCTTCAATTCAATGAATTGATTAAATGCTAAAGAGATTCAATTAGTTTGTAATGGAGGAATTTAGGATTTGGTAAGGAAAGAATATTTTAAAATACGATGAGTTAGGTGCTACAAAGTGGCATCCTAGTAGTCCATTAATTTTTTATGTTCAAGCATAATTGTATTACTTGACTCTATTTTCCCTCAGATAAAGCACTAGTTTCTTTACTAGTTTATTTTATGACCAGTTGAGTTAGTAACTAGTTTGACCTAAGATTCAAGATGAAGATGAATTCACAATATACTCTAAAATATATTGGTCCAACTCTTAGTATATAAGCGCATTCTCTGAAACAAAATTCACTTTCACCAAAGGTCTTCCAAGCCTTTTGATGAGGTGGTTTCATTGAGAAATGCATCTGTGTGTAGAATTGCTCTTGATAGAGTGCAAAATATTATGAGCATATCTGGATTACCCTCTTGGGTCTCACAGAGCTTGAAGTGAAGGAGTGAGGACTACAAAGTCCTATGCTTGTTGTGTTGGCCACTAACCCTATAGTCCTTCACTATAAGATTTGGCTACTCTTTAGAGGATTGTTGGGTTCTACTGGAAAAATCACCAACAGAAATGGTGACTCCACTGGGGACAACTTTGCATCTCTGATGCAAATTTGTTGAAGACCATTTGGAAGGAGTCAAACAAAGGAATAAGTAATTGGTTCAGAAATTTAAGAAGTTCTAGATCTACAAATTTATTTGTAGCAACCCCCAATTCAAAGTACTCTGAAGTGACTCTGTTGGGAGAACCCAAAGAAAGATATTTATGCTTCAAAGATTTTCCTCTTAGTTGAAGAGGTGGCGACTCTGCTCAACAATTTATGCACATGAATGGATGAAGTATGTTATCATGTGAAATATCTATTCGAAGTTACAACTACTAGAGGTGTGAAGGTACATGGGTCTCTGCACATTTTCATTTATAAATGTTGGTTTGAGTGTTCACAAAATTTCTAGTATGGATGTTTAGGGTAAAGTTTGATATCTCAGGAATTTCTATCCATTGTCATATGTTTAAATCTCAGGATACCACTATATTAGCAAGTATCCTAGTAATCCTTCATATTGTCATGGTTATGTTTATGTACAATTAGTTGACATCAAATTTGCATACAACTATGGATTACCAAAGGGAAATAACCATGCCATTAGAAACCTTGATGCATATTGTAAAAAAGCTTCAGAAGTCTGACAATCTTCAAATAGTTCAAACCCTAAAGTACAAGAACCCGTGTAAACAAGCCTAGGCTAAGGCCGGAATGGAAAGTTGTATTTAAAAGAGGAATTAAAGAGATGAATAAAAGGCACCTAATGGATCTACAAGCTCAATTAAGAGATGAAGATATTAGATCTACTATCCAACTTGCTAAACTTTTTGTCAATTTGTTTGACTCATTGTATGACTAGTTAGACTTGTCATGGATTGATTGTAAGGTTAAAAGTATCCCATCACGAATCTATAAGCAGATGCCCAAATTTAATGGATGCAATGTGTGTGAATGAGATGCACATGCCCAAAGTTTTTAGAGCATCATGGTGAAACATTCATTTAGAGATCAGGACATGTGGATGAGATTTTTTGTTAGATCTCTTGAAGATAAAGCTAGGGACTAGTACTTAAGCTTTCATGAAAAATCCTTTTCCTGTTGGGATAAATTAGTGGATGCTTATAGAGAAGAATTTTCCAAAGAACCTTTTGACCTTGTCACAAAGTTAAAGTAGATTGCAAAACAAGATGAAAAGTCAAGCATTTCCTTCAATCACAGATTTTTTATTGCTCTTTCACTAATCCCTGAAAGCTTCAGACCTACACCCTCTCATTGCATTCGTATGTATTTTGAAGCTTTTGAAGTGATATCTAGTGCACTGTTGAAGGATTTCAAAATATTGAGTATGCAGATGGCTTACATATGTTTAGATAATATGGAAAAAATGAGGAATGATTATGTACAAAGCTTGATGCCTTCGGTTATTGATAAACATATTGATGAAATTCGTAATTGTATGAATACAAATGATCTGATGTTTCTAGTTTTAGATAGAGACAAATCTATACTTGAGAAGGAAGAAGTTAAGAGTGATGCAATTTTTTCCATTAATGTTCATGACAGTGAGAGTATTTGTCTCTATCCCCAAAAGGATTTAAGTGACCAACTCAATGATGACACCCAGTCCATTAAGCTTCCAGATGTTGATAATAGTAATCTCAGGGTATACCCTGATTTACAACTTGGTAATGCATGTAGTTCTAGTGGAAGTCAAGAAGAGGAAGTGGTTGAGGGAATGGATTAGAACAATGGTCTATTAAGTAGTGAACAAATTTCAGATCTATTTACCACTGAATATAACAAATATGCACATGTGAGCAACCCTTGGTTGTTGTGTATTGCTCATATTGATTTTGACAGTGATGATATCCTTCACTATGTGAGATATGATGCATGGGTATCTGATCTTCCTTCCAGTTCTAAACTAGTTGGTTAGCATGGTGATAATATGGATAATGAAAAACAACCATTTGATTTTGATGATGCATTGTATGATGAGCATAATAGTGTGCAGATGGATGCAAGTTCATAAACTCATTTTGATGAGTTAGGAACAACATATAACCATGAAGTTTGTGTATCAAATAAGCCAAATTTTGAGAGATTTAATGCAAATTTGGATAAGTATCTATCTCCTAATTCAAATGAGCCTAGTTATGAGTTTTTTCGTGCAAGTATGGAGGTTGTTTTAAAAGAAAAAATAGATTATCTTTTTCAACCATAATTGCTCACTTTTGAACAAGCTATAAATACTGAAGATATTAACATATTATGTCCAAAAGAGGTCAAAGTGAGTAAAAATAAGGATGGGGTAGAAATTTTTGGTAATTTTCTAAACCAGCATGATGAGGCACAATTAAAGTGTGTGCAAATAAATGAGTCTATCTCTTTACATACACTCGGAGATAGTTTGCATGATGTACATGATCTTTTGATTAGTTCTTTTGATTGGTTCATCTTTGACATGCAAACTACTAATCAAATTAAGCTTGATAACGCCAACCATATGGCAAAATATGAGTTCCATTTCTTTTAGCTGGATGAGGTTTTCTTACAGTATGGTAACGGGCAAAATATTGAAGAATGTTTTCAGCTCAAAAATGATTCACATGATAAACATCATAAGTTATTGCCATCTGAAAATCAATATTCTGAGAGTATGCCTGAATTTCAAATGCTCAGTAATTATGAATTTGATGATAACACTATATATGTTGAGCTATTGGGAGATGCTAGTATGGTTAATCAGGCAGATTGCAGTAATGTTTTCAGATTGGTTTCAATGAAGTGTGATGAAAACTTTTTCTATGACAAAGGTAAGAGGAAACCTACAGTTTTAGTGGCCTGGGGCCATCAAATCAGAACAACAGGGGGTAGAGATTACCTTTTGACTCTGTTACCCACCAGTTTTAAGACTGGTCTTTCCCTATATCTTATGTACATATTGTACCTTTGTTGTGGTTTTGTTTTGGTTTTCCTGCTTTGCTTTTTAGTTATTGTTTTGTACCTAGTCTACTTCACCTGAGATTCTGGATTCTTGCTCTATTCACTGAGGAATAGACATCCCCAACTGGAGCCACTAATGAAGCCTACAAAAAAAAATTGCCCCATCTCAAACCCTCATCATATTTGAATGAGGGGTTGGTATCTAAGGGTTTGGGGTTTTATCTATCTTGAGAGCTTGCAAGGTTCTATTTTATCATTGACTTCTTACTGCTCGTTGTCGGTTGATAAAAAGCATCTTATGTCATTTACCGCCATCGGGTAACCGGCCCCTCAAGACTAGGTCCAAGTTTCATTTTTATATAAGGTTATGTTAAGGGCCTTTTGGCCATTACATCCTTTAGTATTTCAAAACTTAGAAGTTTTAAGTCCCTTCTCTCGTATGATCTTAGGGGGACCCCTCATAAGAACAACTAAAGTGCACGTGCTTAAAGTTTTCACTTAAGTCCTGACAGCCCTCATGTCTTCCTCGCCCATTATTGATTACTTTTTAAATTTATGTTCCAAAATTGTGGCGAGCGATGAATGACATTTCTTTATCTTGCTCATCGTTACTAGCTTCTTGAGCTCTTGAATTGTAATAGCGATGAGTGATGTTCATTGTATCAATAAAGGATTGTTTATCGCTAATGGATTTTGAGCCTTGAACACTATAATAGTGATAAGCGATGTTCTTATGTTCTTATGCTCTCATCGCTCATCACGGATAGTCACAAAATGATAAATGTAAGATCAGTGATGAGCCATATGTAATTTCCTTTACATTGTGTATCACAGATATGTGCTATGTTCTAATTGGTGATGTGTGATACACATTGTCACTATGTAATCCTCTCATCGATAATTGCTTGCAAATAGTATGAGGAGAATTAGCGATGAGCGAAGGTTCGAGGTTTCTATGTTTTATCACTCGTCACAGATTTATTTTAGAACTTTATTTCCAAAATGGCAACTAGCAATGAAGTCCTCTATTCAAAGGTTCATTCGCTAATGTAATAAGATCTTATGTGTGATTTCTTTTGTACCATTGATTTTTATGCAGGTGTGTGTCCCAACCTGATCTTTTTGCGGTGTCTCTCATCGTTGATGGGATCTGAGGTACAAGGTTTGGATTAGTGACGCGCAATGGTAAGATGAAAGTGACCAAGGATTGAACACAGACCCAAGGGCTAAGCCTTCATCGTGGGGATGATCACAATCGCTGATGAGGCCAATGAAGAACAAGGTGCATTCGTGATAAGCCATGATTAGTGCTAGAAAAGGAAACATGTCAGAATCTTGTGGACATCGTACAAAGCAAAGACGAAAGTGGTGAGATAGATGGAGAGCCATTGATGTGATTTTAAAACCAGATGATCCAACGGATAGGATTTCATCGTTGATTCTACCTTTAAAATCTAGGAAAAATAGCGATAAGCAATGAAATGAATAAAGAAATATTATTTCTAAAGAAAGAAAATACATGTCTCATGTACTTCGTCGATATTAATGGAAAGGCACGAATTAGGCTGGCGATACATACTAATTGTCAGACCGTGTGTGATTAATCAAGATTAAATGAAAACATGGCAGCGTTTGGGGTGGCATCATTGTTTTCTAGGAACAAGTTGCCAATGGTTGAAAAATGATGCCCATATCACTATCGGTGAGGTTTTAATTGCTTTAAGATCAACAATCCAGATTCAAAGTCGAACTGTTAAGTTATCAACTTGCTCGCACGAGGAGTTCTTGAATCATTAATTTTGCATACTCCAAATTGTCTATTTAATGCAAGTTGATCATTTTCACAATCTTTTTAGTCTACAGTAGATGTAAGGTGTGTGTAGTGAAGAAGATTGAAAGGGTTGTTAGTTTTCTAGAGCAGAATATCTAGAGTTCTTGTCCTTAGTAAGTTGGTATCAAATTGGGTTCTCTGGTCTATATGAGAATTTTGTTGTTAGGACTAGCAGCAATTACTGGCATTGGGGGTGTTTTTCCTATAGGTTATAAAGTCAAAAATCTTTTTAATTGTCACCCTGCTAGCTTTAAGAAATGGGAGAAACTGGTGCAACAATTATGCCTGTTAGAAGGTCTAGCCGACTAAGTGTATACGAGTGTCATGAAGATTTAATTGAGCATGAATCCTAGGCTTCTACAGAGGTTTAAGGGAAAAAGGAGGGCTAGAGGTCATAAGAAGAAGTCAATTGTGCAGAGTACATACCATTTGACAAATAGGACCCTTCTGGGAGAAGTGGTCAAGTTCAAAGGCAAGGAACTAGGTCAGCCAGTGAAGAAGGCCAGGAAAAAGGATTGGAGACATAGGGCTTGTGTAAGCAACCATAATTCTCCTATTGTGCTCTCTGAAAATCCTTCTGATACTAAAGGAAATACTAACTCGAGAAATTGCCAATACCTGCTTTCTCTAGTGTTGTATGGAAGCTCTAATAACAACGTGGTGATGGTTCCACCCATTTCATCGAGGACAAGGAGCGGTCGAGCTCTTTCTGATGCTGACGACTCTAAATAGAGTCTCCTCCTTGTTTTTGTTTTTGATGACACCATGGTCTTTGCATAGGAGGTATTTGTTTCGGTATGGTAGTGGTTTGTCTTTTGTTCTCCCGTGATGTGTTGGATGCCCTCCAACTATTATAATATATTTTTTATTCAATCTTGAACATGATGACAGTGACTTTAAATATTCTACACATGTGTTTTGCTTTTTTGTCCTTCACTGCTCAAGGAATGACTGCATAAGAACCGCATAGGGAGTACTTCAAGGAAATGGTTGAAATGAGATCTCCTAAAATTTAAGTGAAATGTAAATGTAACTGAGTCAGATGCTTGTTGCTCCCCTGTCTATAAAGGGGGTTTCATGGTTGTAGTTACACAGTTTGAAGTCCAGAATTTTGAATATGAAAATAGGTCAAGATGAATACTATGTTGTTAGAGAAAGTATATTGTAAATAGATATATTAGTAGATATAATAGAAGCATATCTAGGGTGAAAGTTATATTGTATGAAGATCTTAAAAATGGTTTTAGAAAGAAGTATCAGAAATGAAGAAGAATATTAGTTCTAAAGTATTGATCTCCTATGTGTTGTCTTCCAAATAATGAATAGAGTTATTAATTGTAATTTTGTTTTTCTTTTGTCATTTGCACTAAATGAATGAGCTTTTTTTATGCTTCAATTCAACGAGTTCATTAAATTGTAAAGAGAGCCCATTAGTTTGTAAGGAAGGAATATTTTAAAATGCAGTGAGTTAGATGCTACAAAGTGGCATCCTAATAGTCCATTAATTTTTGATGTTCAAGCATAACTATATTACTGATTGATTGCAAGTTATGACTCCATTTTCCCTCAGATAAGGCACTGGTTGCTTTACTAGTTTATTTTGTGACCAGCTAAGTTAGTAACTAGTTTGGACTAAGATTCAAGATGAAGATGAATTCACAATATACTATAAAATATACTATTCCAACTCTAAGTATATAAGCGCATTCTCTGAAACAAAATTCACTTTCACCAGAGGTCTACCAAGCTTTTTCATGAAGTGGTTTCATTGAGAAATGCATATGTGTGTAGAATTTCTCTTGACCAAGTGTAAAATATTATGAGCATATCTGGATTACCGTCCTAGGTCTCATAGAGCCTGAAGTGAAGGAGTAAGGACTACAAAGTCCTATGCTCGTTGTGTTGGCCACTAACCCCATAGTTCTTCATTATAAGAGTTGGCTACTCTTTAGAGAATTGTTGGGTTCTGCTGGAAAAATCACCAACAAAAATGGCGACTCCACTGGGGACAACTTTGCATCTCTGATGCAAATTTATTGAAGACCATTTGGAAGGAGTCAAACAAAGGAATAAGTAACTGGTTCATAAATTTAAGAAGTTCCAGATCTACAAATTTATTTGTAGCAGCCCCAAATTCAAAGAACTGTGAAGTGACTCTGTTGGGAGAACCCAGTGAAAGATATATGTGCTTCAAATATTTTCCTCTTAGTTGAAGAGGTGGTGACTCTGCTCAACAATTTATGCACATGAAGGGTTGTCGTATGTTATCACCTAAAATATCTATTTGAAGTTACAGCTACTGGAGGTGTGAAGGTACATGGGTCTCTGCACATTTTCATTTATAAATGTTGGTATGAGTGTTCACAAATTTCTAGTATGGATAGTTAGGGTAAAGTTCTATATATCAAGAATTTCTATCCATTGTCATATGTTTAAATCTCAGGATACCACTATATTAGCAATTATCCTAGTAATCCTTCATATTGTCATGGTTATGTTTATGTACAATTAGTTAAAATCAAATTTGCATACAACTATGGATTACCAAAGGGAAATAACCATGCCATTAGAAACGTTGATGAATATTGTAAAAAAGCTTTAGAAGTTTGATAATCTTTAAATAGTTCAAACCCTAAAATACAAGAACCCAAGTGTATAAAAGCCTAGGCTAAGGCCAAAATGGAAAGTTGTGTTTAAAAGAGGAATTAAAGAGATGAATAAAAGGCACATGATGGCTCTACAAGCTCAATTAAGAGATGAACATATTAGATCTATTAGCCAACATGCTACACCTTTTGTCAATTCGTTTGACTCATTGTATGACCAGTTAGACTTGTCATGGATTGATTATAAGGTTAAAAGTATCCCATCTTGAATCTATAAGCAAATGCCTAGATTTAATGGATGCAATGTGTGTGAAGGAGATGTACATGTCCAAAGTTTTTATAGCTTCATGGTGAAACATTCATTTAGAGATTAGGACATGTGGATGAGATTTTTTGTTAGATCTCTTGAAGATAAAGCTAGGGACTGGTAGTTTTTCTTTCAAGAAAAATCCTTTTCCTGCTAGGATAAATTAGTGGAAGCTTATAGAGAAGAATTTGCCAAAGAACCTTCTGACCTTCTCACAAAGTTAAAGAAGATGACAAAACAAGATGAAGAGTCAAGTATTTCCTTCAATCACAGATTTGTTGTTGCTCTTTCACTAATCCCTAAAAATTTTAGACCTACAACCTCAAATTGCATTCATATGTATTTTGAAGCTTTTGAAGTGGGATCTAGCACACTTTTGAAGGATTTCAAAATATTGAGTATGCAGATGGCTTACATATGTTTAGATAATATGGAAAAAATGAGGAATGAATATTTACAAAGTTAGATGCCTTCAATTATTGATAAACATGCTGATGAAATTAGTATTTGTATGAATACAAATGATCAGATGTTCTCGGTTTTAGAAACAGACAAATGTATACTTGAGAAGAAATAAGTTAAGAGTGATGCAATGTTTTCCATTAATGTTCATGGCAGTGAGAGTATTTGTCTCTATCCCCAAAAGGATGTAAGTGACCAACTCAATGATGACACCCAATCCATTGAGCTTCCAAATGTTGAAAATAGTAATATTAGGGTATACCCTGATTTACAACCTAGTAATGCATGCAATTCTAGTGGAATTCAAGAAGAGGGAGTAGTTGAGGGAATGGATCAGAACAATGGTCTATTAAGTAGTGAACAAATTTTAGATCTATTAACCACTGAATATCACAAATATGCACATATGAGTAACTCTCAGTTGTTGTGTATTGCTCATATTGATTTTGACAGTGATGATAACCTTCACTATGTGAGATATGATGCACGGGTATCTGATCTTCCTTCCAGTTATGAACTAGTTGGTTAGCATGGTGATAATATGGATAATGACAAACAACTATTTGATTTTGATGATGCATTGTATGATGAGCATGACAGTGTGCAAACGGATGCAAGTTTAGAAACTTGTATTGATGAGTTAGGAACAACAAATAACCATGAAGTTTGTGTATCAAATAAGCCAAATTTTGAGAGTTTTAATGCAAATTTGGATAAGTATCTATCTCCTAATTCAGATGAGCCTAGTTATGAGTTGTTTCATGAAAGTATGGCGGTTGTTTTCAAAGAAAAAGTAGATTATCTTTTTGAACCAAAGTTGCTCACTTTTGAACAAGCTATAAATACTAAAGATATTAACATATTATGTCCAGAAGATGTCAAAGTGAGTAAAAATAAGGATGGGGTAGAATTTACATGATGAGGCACAATGTGTGCAAATGAATGAGTGTATCTCTTTACATACACTCGGAGATAGTTTGCATGATGTACATGATCTTTTGATTAGTTCTTTTGTTTGTTTCATCTTTGACATGTGAACTACTAATCAGATTAATCTTGATAACACTATCCATATGGCAAAATATGAGTGCCATTTCTTTTAGCTGGATGAGGTTTTCTTACAGTATGGTAATGGGAAAAATATTGAAGAATGTTTTTAGCTCAAAAATGATTCACATGATAAACATCATAAGTTCTTGCCATATGAAAATCAATTTTTTAAGAGTATACCTGAATTTCAAATGCTGAATAATTATGAATTTGATGATAACACCATATATGTTGGGCTATTGGGAGATGCTAGTATGGTTAATCAGGCAGATTGCAGTAATGTTTTTAGATTGGTTTCAATGAAATGTGATGAAAACTTTTTCTATGATAGAGGTAAGAGGAAACCTATAGTTTTGGTGGTCTGGGGCCATCAAATCAAAACAACAGGGGGTAGAGATTACCTTTTGACTCTGTTACCCACCAGTTTTAAGACTAGTCTTGCCCTCTATCTTATGTACATATTGTACCTTTGTTATGGTTTGGTTTTGGTTTTCCTGCTTTGTTTTTTAGTTTTGGTTTTGTGCTTGGTCTACTTCACCTGAGATTATGGGTTCTCGCTCTATTCACTAAGGAACAGACATCTCCAACTAGAGCCACTGATGGAGCCTGCAAAAAAATTGTCCAATCTCAAACCCTCATCACATTTGAATGAGGGGCTGATATCTGAGGGTTTGGTGTTTCATCTATCTTGAGAGCTTGCAAGGTTCTATTTTGTCATTGACTTCTTACTACCCATTCTTGATTGATAAAAAGCATCTTATGTCATTTACTGCCATTGGGTAATCGGCCCCTCAAGCCTAGGTCCGAGTTTCATTTTTATATAAAGTTATGTTAAGGGTGTTTTGGCCATTACATCCTTTTGTATTTTGTGACTTAGAAGTTTTAAGTCCCTTCTCTCATAGGATCCTAAGGGGGCCCTCCTCAGAACAACTTAAGTGCAAGTGCTTCAAGTTTTCACTTAAGTCTTGACGACCCTCGTGTCTTCATCGCCCATCATTGATTGCTTTTTAAATGTATGTTCCAAAATGGTGATGAGCGATGAACGATATTTCTTTATCTCACTCATTGTTAATAGCTTCTTGAGCGCTTGAATTGTAATAGCGATGAGCGATGTTCATTGTATCAGTAAAGGATCGCTTATCACTAATGGCTTTTGAGCCTTGAACATTGTAATAGCGATAAGCAATGTTCTTATGTTCTTATGCTCTCATCGCTCGCCACAGATAGTCATAAAATGATAAATGTAAGATCAGCGATGAGCGATATGTTGTAATTTCCTTTACATTGTGTATCACGGATATGTGCTAAGTACTAAAGTTTTAATTGGCGATATGTGATACACATTGTCACTATGTAATCCTCTCATTGCTAATTGCTTGCAAACTGTATGAGGAGAATTAGCGATGAGCGATGGTCTGAGGTTTCTATGTTTTATCGCTCGTCGCGAATTTATTTCAGAACTTTATGTCCAAAATGGTGACTAGCGATGAAGTCCTATGTTCAAAGGTTCTTTTTGCTAATGTAATAAGATCTTATGTGCAATGTCTTTTGTACCATTGATTTTTATGCAAGTGTACGTGTCCCAACCTAATCTTTTTGTGGTGTCTCTTGTCGCTGATGTGATCAAAGGTACAAGGTTTGGATTAGCGACACACGATGGACAGATGAACTTGACCAAGGACTAAACACAGGCCCAAGGGCTAAGCCTTCATCGCAAGGATGATCACAATCGTTGATGAGGCCAATGAAGAATAGGGTGCATCCTCGATAAGCAACGATTAGTGTTGGAAAAGGGAACATGGCAGAATCCTGTGGACATCGTACTAAGCAAAGATGAAAGCAGCAAGATAGATGGAGAGCCATTGATGTGATTTTAAAACTAGATGATCTATTGGACTGGATTTCATCACTGCAATATCTTCATCGCTGATTCTACCCTAAAAGTTTGGGAAAAATGGCCCCTCTAGGTGTGTTCTTTGTGGGAGAGGTGAGGAGGATTCTTCTCATCTATTTTTTCGGTGCCCTTTTACTTTGCAACTCTGGCATTCTTGGTGGGGAGTTTGGAACAGTCCATGTGTTCATGCCTCCTCCTTGGTGGACTTCAGGTCTAGTTTGGGAAGACCTCCCTTTTTGTAGGATGCTTGGCATGTTGGGCCTATTTTCTTATTGTGGCAGGTGTGGCTAGAAAGGAATAAGAGGATTTTCAAAGGGGAGAATTTGCAGATTCAGTAGGTGTGGCTCAGAATCCTTGGTATGATTCAGGAGACAATTCAAGCTAAGGGAGATGTGGTGTTGCCATTGGAGAAAAGGGATGTGGAGATGGTGGCTAGGTTGGGTATCCATGGGTTATCCTCAACCTCTGCTTGTTGTATGAGAGGTAGTTAAGTGAGGTAGTGAGTTCAAAGATTGGGGAACTAGCAGCCCCCTCTAGTTGGCACTTTGAAGGTTAATACTGATGGTTCGTCCAGGGGAAATCCGAGACCTATTGGAATTGGTGGTGTCGGTAGGAACTCTTCTAGGTCAGTGGTTTTCCTCTTTTTTATCCATAAAGGTCTGCAAACTATCAACCTTATGGAAGGTTTGGTGATCCTCTATGCTCTGAAATGGGCCTATGAGTTGGGATGGCATCAGGTTATTTGTGAATCAGATGCGCAGGTCATGGTTAACTTGCTTAATGTACAAAAGGTGTCTGATGTTAGCTGGCAATTGGCGGTGACAATGCAGCAAGTTCTACAAATAAGTACTTTGATGGAGACAGTGTCTTTTGTCCATATCCCAAGGGAGTGGAATAGGATAGCTGATTGTCTGGCCAAATGGGCTTCTAAGCATGAGGATGACTAGAGGATTGATGATAGGGTTCAAAGCCCTCAGGAGCTCTGTCTGGATTTGGAGAGGGTTCTTACTGAGGATGGAGAGGGTGTTGGTTGATCTTGACCATAGCTCTGTTTGTTCTTTCTAGCTTTCTCGGGCTTGTGCCCTTGTCTTTGATGTAATGCTTGTTTTAGAGATTCAATAAAGTTTTTACACCCTTTTTTTTTTAAAAAAGGTCTAGGAAAAATAGTGATGAGCGATGAAATGAATAAAGAAATATTCTCTCTAAGAAAAGAAAACACATCTCATGTACTTTGCCAATATTAATGGAAAGGCATGGATTAGGCTAGCGATACATACTAATTGTCAGACCATGTGTGATTAATCAAGATTAAATGAAAATGTGGCAGCGTTTGGGGTGGCATCGTTGTTTTCTAGGAACAAGTTGCTAATGGCAGAAAAATGATGCCCATATCACCATCGGTGAAGTTTTAATTGCTTTAAGATCAACGGTCCATATTCAAAGCCGAACTATTATCACCTCGCTTGCGCGAGTTCTTGAATCATTAATTTTGCATGCTCCAAATTGTCTATTTAATGCAGGTTGATCGTTGTTCATTTTCACCATCTTTTCAATCTACAGTAGATGTAAGGCGTGCGTAGTGAAGAAGATTGAAAGGGTTGTTAGTTTTCTTGAGAAAAATATCTAGTGTTCTTGTCCCGAGTAAGTTGGTATCAAATTGGGTTCTTTGGTCTATTTGAGAATTTGTTGTTAGGACTAGTTGCAATTATTGGGATTGGGGGTATTTTTCCTGTAGGTTATAAATTCAAAAATCTTTTTAATTGTCACCCTACTAGCTTTAAGAAATGGGAAAATCTGGTACAACAATTCCGCCTATTAGAAAGTCTAGCTAACTAAGTGTATATGAGTGTCATGAAGATTTAATTGAGCATGAAGCCTAGGCTTCTCCAAAGGTTTCAAAGGGAAAAAGGAGGGCTAGAGGTCATAAGAAGTCAATTGTGCAAAGTACATACCATTTGAGAAATAGGACCCTTCCAAGAGAAGTGGTCAAGTTCAAAGGCAAGGAACTGACTCAGCTAGTGAAGAAGGTCAGGAAAAAGGATTGGAGACATAGGGCTTGTGTAGGCAAGCATAATTCTCCTATTGTGCTCTCTGACAGTCCTTATGATACTAAAGGAAATACCGACTCAGGAAATGGCGAATACCAGCTTTCTCTGGTGCCATATGGAAGCTCTGACGACGACATGGTGATGGTTCCACCCGTTTCGCTGAGGACAAGGAGCAGTCAATCTCTTTCTGATGCTAACGACTCTGAATAGAGTCTCTTTTTTTTTGTTTTTGATGACACCATGGTCTTTACATATGAGGTATTTGTTTCGGTATGGCAGTGGTTTGTCTTTTGTTCTCTTATGATGTGGATGCCCTCCTGTTATAATAACTTTTTTGTTCAAACTTGAACGTGGTGACAGTGACTTTAAATATTCTGCATGTGTTTTGCCTTTTTGTCCTCCCCTACTCAAGGAATGATTGCATAAGAACCGCCTGGGGAGTTCTTCGAGGAAACAGTTGAAATGAGGTTTCTTGAAATTTAAGTGAAATGTAAATGTTACTGAGTCGGATGCTTGTTGCTCTCCTATCTATAAAAGGGATTTCATGGCTGTAGTTACAGAGTTTGAAGTCCAGAATTTTGAATCTGAAAATAAGTCAAGATGAATACTATGCTCTTAGAGCAAGTATAATGTAAATAGATATATTAGTAGATATATCAGAAGCATATCTAGGGTGAAGGTTATATTGTTTGAATATCTTAAAAATGGTTTTACAAAGAAGTATCAGAAATGAAGAAGAATATTAATTCTAAAGTATTGCTCTCCTATGTGTTGTCTTCCAAATTATGGAGTTATTAATTGTAATTTTGTTTGTCTTATGTCATTTGCACTGAATGAATGAGCTTGTTTTATGCTTTAATTCAATGAGCTGATTAAATGCTAAAGAGAGCACTTTAGCTTGTAAGGGAGGAATATAGGATTTGGTAAGGAAGGAATATTTTAAAATACAGTGAGTTAGATGCTACAAAGTGGCATCCTAATAGTCCATTAATTTCCGATGTTCAAGCATAATTGTATTACTGATTGATTCCAAGTTATGACTCTGTTTTCCCTCAGATAAGGCACTGGTTTCTTTACTAGTTTATTTTGTGACCAGCTGAGTTAGTAACTAGTTTGGCCTTAGATTTAAGATGAAGATGAATTCACAATATACTCTAAAATATACTAGTCCAACTCTTAGTATATAAGCGCATTCTCTGAAACAAATTTCATTTTCACCAGAGATCTACCAAGCCTTTTGATGAGGTGGTTTCATTGAGAAATGCATCTGTGTGTAGAATTGCTCTTGACCAAGTGTAAAATATCATGAGCGGATGGAGGGAAACCAAAGCAAATAGAGATGATAACTAATTAAGAGAGAATGTGGGAATATAAAAAGAAAAGTCAAAGAATGGGAAATGTTGTAAAACATGATATGATGGGGAAATAAAGAGAAAAAAAACATCTATTATGCAAATGATACACTAGAACAAAATGTAAAAAGAAATGAAGGAAACATAAACCAACAAAACCGAGATTAAAAGCTCAGAGGATTTGTTATGAGATTTCTCCTTTTAGTTTAGTATATCATATATGCATAATAGATGGTTTCTTCTCTTATTTCCTCTTTATATCATTTTTTACAACATTTCCCATTCTTTTAATGTTTTTTACATACCCACACTCTCTCTTAATTGGTTATCATCTCTTTGCTTTGGTTTCTATTGTTCCATCCCTCATTTGGCATCTCGTGTTTATATGTGGCTTATTGCAACCCTCTTTATCATTCTCTTTTCATAATGATGGATCACAAAGTGTGATCCAAAAATTGATGGTAAAATTGCAAGCAAACAATTTTTTCCATCTACCACCATTTTTTTTGGTTCTTTAATAGAAGTTTTGTGTACCCAAATCATTTTTGCAACCCAATTTGGAAGCACAAAGTCCAAGTTGATACCTCTTCAGCTAAGAGTAAAGGATTGAAAGGTACCCATTATGTCAAAGTCACCCAAGGCATCATCCTGACCTCATCCCTTATGATGTCAAGGGTCTTATACTCAGCAAGATTTGATCCCTAGTAAGCTCATTCAGAATCATTCAACTTCGCCAACAGGCCACAAGCCCTTTGACATCCATCACCATTCACAATAAACCTTGTTGCACAATTCACCTATGCACTTACCATTTATGCAGTTAAATCTCAACTTCATAAACTATGTTGAGCAGATAATGGGTGCAAAAATACCGAATAGCTGTCTAAATCAAACTGTTAAGATTTTATCAAAAGACCAATGAAATCAAACTCAAATATCAAATGATGAACCAGAAACAAATTTTAAGAACCATATTCAACGAAGACCAAAGAAAATTTACCTGAAGGTGTAAAGATGCAAAAACTTCTATCAAGATGTTTATGAAATCTAGCATCTGCATTTCTCACCAAAGTGATAAATAAGTGAAAGCAAAATCAATAAGCACTCCAAGCAGCAATCAATTCAATTTTTTACAGAGGCCCTCAATCAACCAAAGAACAAGAGATAAAACAGGCAAACTTCTAAAGCTTAAAAATGTTGTAAGTTTGTAACTGCTGAAAAACAAATGGAGTAGGCCTGCTGCATTGAACTATATTTTTTTGAGGGGTGCATTATTTTACACTAACACCTCTTTGGAAAACATCCTTTTTTAGGCAAAGAAGATCATGAGTACACTTCAGGCATGATGGACATGTCAGCAGAGCCAAACAGCGTCCTGTATTTTTACAATCAAGCTTTTCAAATCATGGGCCATCAAAACACTTGAGCATGTGCATCTTTCTATAAAACCCAATTGCTATTCTGGGATAAGCAAATTTTCACTCCAGAATCTACTTCGGAAGTGGAAGCAAAACCCTGACAGACTTACTGGGTGATTGTTTGCAGAGTTGAAAGTTGGAGATCACTACTTAATATATAGGCCTGATTTATTCAAAAAAAATTGTCCTCGGGAAACAATTATTTTCAGCCTTACAGGAAAAGATGGCCATAAAGTACACTTTAGGCATTGTCAGTAACTATAGGCTTTCAAAATATTGGACCCTCAATGCGCTCCCATGAACCGACCGATAAATGTTGTTTTTCCTGAGAAACTATAGAGCCTTGCTCAACATCTTCCGAAAGGAAATGAAATCTTTTTCAAGCTGAGCAATTTTAGATACAACCAGTGTTCCACAGGGACATGTCCCCGCCTAAATCTAGGCATTTCGGAGACTGGGACGTTTTGGGGACTTGGAGACGGCTGAGAAATGTCCACCCACCACCTCCGCCGGACTTGGGAAACTTCGCAGGAACAGGGGAGACGGCTGGACATCTCCGAGACATCTCAGGGACACCTAGCTGTCCCTCAAGCGTCTCGAGGACACCCAGGCATCTCACGCGCTAGGCAGATGCAAAAAGTGTTGTTTAAAAAAAAAAAATCTTTAAAATGTTTTGAAGTTTGTGCCTTGGATGTAGCCCTAAAGGCTTGTGGGATCCCTCTCCAAACATAATACCTCTACAAAACACTTTAACTCCTCTCTTTTAGCTCACATTTAAATTTCATGTTTTGCAACAGCTAGGTGAAGATGAGAGAAAACAGTAAGAAGAGTGGGTGAAAGAGTGAGATACCAGTAGTTCGAGTGATGAGGAGTTTGGGGATGATTAAAGGCTTCCATTCACTACATTTTTGCATTTTACTTATTTTGATATCAATGTATCATTCTACTCATTGTAATCATCTTTATGATATGATATTATGTTATCATATTTTCGATATAATAGAAATCTCAAATTCGACAATTTCATTTGTCAAATTTTATTTACTTTTAGTCTTTTAGTAAAATAGTATTCAAGTATTTAAAATGTTAGTATTTACAATTTTGCTATTTTACTCATTTGCCAAAGTTTAATTTGAAATGTAATTCTTAAACATCTTTTTATAACTAGTTTTTCAAGTACTATATGTATATCAGCACCGCCTCCTCCCCCCTCTTCCCTCCACCCCCCGTCCTCCGCAGCACCTGCCACCCTCCCCGAACTTAGACCTTTTGTCCCCGTCAAGAAACTCCGTGGAACACTAAATACAACACAATTGCCATTCTAGCCACGAAGTTTGGCATGGCCACAGTTTTCTCAGCATGGTGTTGTAACAACCTCCAATATCATCTCTGGAAACCTGAGTAATATTCTGTGTACCAGATTTCTTCAATGATGGTATAGGGTTTCAGAAGGAGGGCATTGCCTCTCTTCACTAGAGACCAGCTATTTAGAATCTCAATATCAGCAGATCCAAGAAGGTGTCAATCTACACGAGGAAAATGCTCAAGGCATTGAATAGTATTTTAAATCATTCAGAGCGCTCATTGATTAAGGTTACTCATTATATATATGCTAATAGTTCAGTTATAATGCTTGAAAACTGGATCTTTGGTAAAGGAGTCTCACTACCATCTACCAGACTGCTAAAAACAGCAATTTTTTTAGACACTAAAATACCTAAAGCTGAGATGTAGATAATTTGGACTCTTCTCCGAATTACCATCTTTGAGAGCATTATGACGATGTAAAAGACCTAGTTTTGAAGGGCAGTCTTCTTGACACTGGCTTGCACTTGAAAAAAATATTTTGTAATTCCTTAGCTAAACAATCTCAATTCATAGAAGACAATCCAACTGATCCCTGGAATATATAAGAAAAATATAATCATAAAATGTGAAATTGTGAAAGACACGGCTATCATAGTAATCATTTGTGTTTGTGTGTGAACATGATATATCATAGAGGAAAAAGAGAGAGATTACTTTTTACTTGTACTTTCCATTTAAAGGGCTAATTAATATCCACCATGTACAGAACGCAAATGGCTATAACAGCCATCACTGCTGTCAAAGGATTCTAGACATACCCAACAAATATGTTTGCCACACTTACAACTGATATGATTACAACCTTCAGTTTTCTCAATTATGAAACCACAGGAAGAACATTTTTTGACATCCTCTTTGCCTTTGCACCATTCTTTGAGAGAAGCATCAGGATCTTGTTTAAATTCTTTATACTTCTCACAAGACAAATATGGATGATATTCTAAATGACAAGTGGTACACAACTCTACTGAACAATTGCCACAAACAAAGAGTTTTCCAGAACTGGATACCTCATATACAGATGGGCAATCTGGAGTGGTGCAGAACCTGTAGGTACCTTTACTGGAAGCTACAAATGCCCCAAGTGAAGCCCGAAATAACTCATCCAATTGTTCAAATGAAAGCAAAGATCTTAGATCACAAATTAAAAACAAAGAGCCACAGTTTTCACGAGCACAAACAATTGGAAAGCCCTCATGATGGCGCAGGGCTGAGTTACATTGGTCAACCAAGCACGACCTGCAAAAGGCATCCCCACATCCTTCAAGTCTATAACAGTCTTCAATTTCACAGAAGCAAATAGGGCAATCATTTCCCCCTTCCTCAACTTCTTTTAGCATATTATTCACAGTTCCCTTTAAACTATTTGCAGTTTCTGTGATGACACACCCAGCTTTGGTTTTTGCCTCTCTGCTACCTTGTACAGACAAAACATGGCGCCTTGTGTCAAGGGTAAATTCTGCTTCAGGAATCAGTCTTTTAAGTCCAGATAAATCTACCCCAAATCTTTCAACAGTCTCCTTCATCAATCCATGCGGCACCCCTTCCCCTCTAAGGGATATTTCATGGTGTTTGTTTTCAAGAAGTAGCTTCAAACCATCTATGAGATCTGTGGCAGCTTTCTCATTCTTGTCAGATGGACCAAAAATTTTGATGCTAAGACTGCGCCTTTCAAATAAAATGTAAGTCTTAGTCTTCTGTTCCAAAGATCTTAGAAGCTGGATCCCTTCTCGAGTAAAAAGCAGTTGTATAGCTGCAGGATCAAGCCTATCATCCATTACAACAGTTCCTTTTAGTAGTTCTTCCAAAGAAGATCTACATTTTACAACAGCTTTCATTGTGTTCGATGAGATTCTCAATTTGTAGCATCCATACTCAGACTTGTTCAAGATTAGCTTCAAACCTACAAAGCAATTAGTTAGAAGTCAGACTACTGTCAGAATTGGAATAACAGTGCATATTCTCAAAAGATAATAAAATGATTGATGCACCAATCAGTTAATACAAAGACATCATTCATATTTCCTACATAACACTTATTTACAGTGCAAGCTAACAATGTATGAAATGTTTCTGATGTTTTCTTGTAAAAGAATGATAGTATGCTTTTGCTGAGAATAACGTATCAAATTAAGATAAGAAACAGTTAGAACTACTTTACCAGTTGCTCTAGTGAATCGCCCTCTCCCTCCTGACAAATAAATCTAATTCCTTAATGGTAACTACATTTCTACAATGTCTTAAATTGCCATCTTACTTGAATGCATGTCAAACTGATCATAACTACCTGTACCAGCAGCCATATCTGTGCAAGTCATTTGCATGCATACCACAATAATAGCAACTGGTTCTAAGGATTTGTCGTTATTCCTAACTACTAACTACAATGCATACCTGCCCTCCAAACTAACAAACGACTCAAGTAATCTTTTATGATGTTGTTGACATGAAAAAAGCTGATTATCCAAACTTTCAAGCTGACAATCTGTGTGATAATATGGTGGTCCATCCTTGACAGGTAATTCCTGATTTCTTGAACAAGAATTCTCTCTATTGAGGTGTCATGTCCCTCCCACATCTCCCAGCTGAGAATTATAATAATATAATAATAATGATAAAATTTGTATCTATGGGCCAACCTGGTTAGTTTTTCCTGGGCCGACCTATTTCTTTTCAAGCCCTCACAAACAGGTAAAAGAGAGGGTGATTTGGCTGGTTAGAGCCTTAGAGGTATCTGATTATTATTGCATGACGTTTTGTACAACTTTAAAAGTTGCTGCACTTTCAGGACTAAAACCCTGATTTGTGTGAGGATAGACGAAACCCTAACCTGCTTTCATTACCATTTCCATTTCTATTCTGCAATTTCCTTATATTCTCAAATCCCTGCGCAAGACTGGAACTTTGTGTGAACAGACCTACCTAAATCTGCGTGCTGGTAGTTTGCAAATAAGATTTGAACAGGGCACATCTTGTTTGGACTGCTAGGCAAGTGCTGGCAAATTGCAAATCAAGGCTAACAAGGCAAAATCACTGTTTGATCTCCTGGGCTACTAAATCACAGTTTTCACAGTCTAAATCAGGTCTGAAGAAGGGCAAACCATCATATCTTGGAAAGCCGTAGGTCTTGGAGCCCTGGACGAGCAGCCCGCTCTTCATCAATTGTCATCAGCACCAGATATGGGCGACTTAAGAGTCATAATAGGGTCTGCACCAACATTTCAGGTCTAATCCTAAGACTGGAAGGCGACCAACTCCATTTTAGTTTTCAATCAGATGTAATTTGCAGACCAGATCCATGAAATCAAACATGTTACAGAGGTCTGATTTCTGATCTGGGCACTCAGAAAATTGTATTTCTCAAAGAAAAAGAACAGTGAGATCAATCCTCATTGTACCAGGTGCATGAGTAGACTCTAAATCTGCTATAGCTGTGTTTCTACTGTGTTTACTTTTCAATAGGGATTCCTTACTAAAAACTTAGAAAACAGCCATATCACTGTCATTTCAATTTTTTTATTCAGACTGGGTGTGTGAATCTGTGAACCCTAGCTGGTTAGGGCAAAATATAAAACCCTAGGAACATTTCATGACGGGATAGGGAAGGGATCCTCAGACTTGGAACACTCAAGGATGGAAATGAAATCCATCCCCAACTAATTTTTCCACGTTCAGCCTGCAGTTCATAGTTTGTGCTTTCCCAAAACAATCCGTAAGGCAAAACATTCAACTCTTCCTCATGGTTAACAGAAAAATAGATACCCAGCAGTCTCTCTACAAGAAACAAAAGTCCATCATAACTGGCAACTAAATGGTAATTCCACTGTGGTACTGGATCCCTCTGGCAACCAGCTGGATCCCAGTCCGATTCAAACCAGATCCAGGTACCAGTCCAATTCGCCTGTGGGTCCAGGCTGGGGGCTTCCAAAGGCCACCCAGTTCGCTTGGGGCAAACCCAGGACGAACCCGGGCAGATCCAAGTGAACCCACAGGGAACCCATCCCTGCAGCATCACTTTTTTGCACTTTTAAAAAATATATATATATTTATTTTTTTCTTTTAACTATTTTAGTCAATTGATTTAACTGAGCACACCTATGAACCCTAATATTGACTTGCAACACATTTGACACCAAAACAAGTCCATTTGGTTTCATTTCTTTTGCAAAAAGCAAATATCATTCCAAGAGGCTAAACATTCTTTTTTACTTGTTGAATAAACAAAGAGAGTTAAAGATTGATCTTTGAAGGTTCTACAGCGATTGCATTGTTATTCCTACGCATTTACAAGTGTTTATTGGCTGCCAAGAAGAACATAGAAAGAATTTTTTGCAAAGAGGTAAGTTTCTTTCAAATTTTTCCTCCATTTTTGATTTACAAACAAGAAACAAATTTTTTACTTTGTTTATCTGTATGTTTCCATTCTTCTAGGAATGTATCAAAGATTCAAAAGAGCTAGGTTTTGTATATCTATTTTTTGTGTTCAATTTTTTGTTTTTGTTTGAATGTGTTATTTACAAAATTTCTTGCCATAGGAATCACAATGACAACTAGTTCTAGCTTCACAGCTCAATTTAAATTCAAAACAGATCTGAGTTCTCCTCTATGGAAATATGTTTAAATGATGCAACAAGTTTGAGGTGGTGGGAGTTACATTTGGATTTACAATGGGTGTGATGTTAGATATTCTAGTTCATATAGTCGAGTGAAAGCTCATTTGTGTGGAATACCTGGACAAGGCATCAAACCTTGCCTTGGAAAGGATGGTGTAGCTATGCCATTAGAGGCAGTGATAAGGAATCATAGGATGTTTTATGGAGCAAGAACAAGCAAATGAACAGGCAGGCCATAAATCAAGTCACCCTTAATAAAAAAAAAAGATCAAAGGGTATGCATCCTGCATCTAGTCCCAATGTTGTGGTAGAAAACCATCCAATTTTTACCACTTCTCATCCTCAAATTGAACAAATCATTATAAACAATAAACCAAAGGGACCTTTGGAAAGTGCATTTCAAAATGAGAGTCGAGACATTGTCAACCAACATATAGCAACATATATTTATGCAAATGGATTGTCCTTTAATGTTGTTTGCTCTCCATATTGGAAAGAGATGTTGAAAAAAATTAATGAAGCTCCAAAAGGGTATAGGGGCCCTGGTCATGAGAAGGTGTGTGGCACCTTATTGGAAAAAGAGGTCAAGAATGTTGAAGATGCATTGCAGCCCATAAGGGATTCACAAGTTGATAAAGGTGTGTCCATTGTTTCAAATGGGTGGAAAGATGCAAAATATCAGCTCTTGATCAATGTCATAGCAGTGTCCCCTAAAGGGTCAATGTTTTTGAGAGTTGTTGATTGTGAGGGACAGGTGAACGATGGCCAATTCATTGTTGATATTCGTATTGCAGCCATTAAGAAATGAGGTCCCAATAACGCCGTTCAAGTAGTAAAAGACAATGCAAAGAATTGTAGAGCTATCGATTTGTTGGCTAAGGAACGATATTCACATATATTTTGGACATCTTGTGCTGTCCACTCTCTCAATCTTATGCTACAAAAGATTGGGAATAAAATTGATTGGATCAAAGAGTTGTATGCAAAGGTTGAGGACATCCAAATGTTCATCACCAACCACCACATATTTCAAAGCATTTTCAAATCATTTTCAAAATTGGAGCTATTGAGGTAAGTGAAGTAGTATAAAATTTTACATTTTCATAGTTTGATTGTGTATTCTAATTCTCCTTTAAAGTTCGTTTTTAAATTTTAATTATTTTATTTTGTATTTTTTAATAGGTTGCAGAGACTCATTTTGCCTCTAACACAATCATCTTGAGATGACTTGTGAAAGTTAGAGAGGCGCTTTCTAGCATGGTGATTAGCCAAAATTGGTCTATATGGCAGCAAAGCAACTCTGACAGGGCAACAAAAATTAAACAAATGATATTAGATGACTCATGGTGGGATCATGTGGAGTATCTCCTTAGCTTCACTGAGTCAATTTTGAGCATGATGCACTATACTAACATGGACAAGCCTTGCATTGGAGAAATATATGATGGCATTGACTCAATGATTGAGAATATGAAGAGCATCATAAATGCAAAAGAGCAAGACCTTGAAGAGACTTTTTTCAAACAAGTGCATGCAATTGTGAAATATCCCAAGCAATATTTGTGCAAAATTTCTGATTTTACATAAAAAGATGCCCTAGTTTTCTGTTTTTTTAATTTTCTGCTTAAGCCCTAGTGTGCTGAAATAATTTTCTGAGTTTTTTTAATGCATGAACAACAGTACATAATGCAACCAAAAAGTAGATAAACTTATAGCAGATCACAGTAGCATTAAATCATCAACACAGTTCGACTAGATCCATCAATATGAGCCAATATATTTCTGAAATACAACCTCCAGTCTGCTGCCAAAAATATGAATGCAAATTACAAAGGAAATTGGGCCTCAAACATGTGCCACAACATGAAGAAACCCCAATAATGCAGATGCAAATTATCCCTAGAAGCTGCTCCAGCCACAAAAATGACAAAGAAACAACTCAAAACCCTACCAGGGTGTGTGCTAGCTTGCTAGATTGATGTTAGGGCTTTGCAACCCTAAAAAATTTGAATTAGAACATCCAACTTGCACAACTCACCCTTCAATCAGAAATCTAAATGTTGATGCAAAACTAACATGAAACTAGCAATAACCTCCATTGAAGCACATACGAACCTCCGTCATGAAGTCCTCCTTGGAAGAAGCTAGGGTTTCATCCAACTTCTACTTAATTCTCAAGGGTTTCTGTCCTTGGAGGATTCACCAAAGTGCAGAGTAAAAAAAGCAGATGTGAAATATTCCATGATGAAAATGCCTCCAAATGACCTTGTATTTATATGAAACTTCCTCTTTTCACTCCAATATGGCTGAACTAATTTGGGCCCCAAAATTCAAATTTAATATTTTTTCTTCTTTTCTTTTTTTTTTAATGTTTTTGCTTGCCCGAAAGGGACATTACAATCCTCCCTTTCCGAAATTGCTTGTGCTCGAGCAATGACAAGCATATCACTGTCTGGATCCCATATCATCTCACTACCATATGTATCAAAATTGAGAAGATAGTTGTACCTCAAGGAGCTGTCAACACCAACCAATCCTCCAACCTCGAAGGTTTCCACGTGAATGTGCAAGCTGCCGTTTATAGGTGATTGGAAGAACATATCAGCCCCTCTTATGTTGTTATAAATCAGAACAGCAACCTCCCAACTGAAAATCGGACTCAAGTGAATGCAAGTACCATCGACAATGTCATATGATGATAGAGTATCATCCAAACGCCATTCCCCAATGGTGAAGAAATGATCCCAACTTCTCCAAAACATCCAAACAGCTGTTGCCTCATGGTTATGCACAGAAATGTGACTGTTGTCATCAAACAGAAAATCAGAATTTGCATCATACCTATTTGTATCGTCTTCAAGGGACTCAATCAATTCTTCATCCTTTGTTAATTGTCCATTGCCAAGTGCTGGTCCAACATGAGTTTCTCCATGAAAAACACAAGCCTTAAGGCTGATCCTCTTGGTTGTCATAACATGATAATGTGAAGATAAAGGACTGCTGTCATACATCAGAAAATCAGTCCTTACCTCATGCTCAAGTGCAGTGACTTTCTCAAATTCAATCAACTCTCCTAGATCCATCATGTGCACACCAAAAATTTCCTTCTCAAGATTACAAATTAACCAATCAATGAATTCATTAATCTTGGAACAAAGGAGCTCAAATGTTTCTTGGTCAACCTCTATGGAGTTTTCTCTTCTTATCTCTTCACTATCCTTAGGGTTTTCATGATAAACTTGCCGTCCCTCCTCACAGGGGTCAGTCTTAATCAAACCACTCTTCACAATAGCATAACCTTTATCTTGCAAATCATCAAACCTTTCCAAGCATTGCAGATTGTCATCATAAGGTTTGATTAAAGTGAGTGGGTGTCTCCTGAACATCAACAATCATTGGCACATCTTCAACACACATTCTTGGTTCTTCTTTGGGTTGCTCTATCATGTCTTCATCACTGTTTGACTGTTCTTCCTCTTCCTTTCTTTTCCTCATGTAGTAACCATCAAAGATTTTGTATCCTTGATAGTCTCAGGTTAACCTAAGTACGCATCAAAGATTTTGATAATCTCCTCACGAGTATAGCCATTCCTGTCAATCTTACATATTCTTGGTATGTTAGAAGATCCTTATACTTTTGATACCTTTCATACCATCTAGCAATTTTGGAGACAGCAATTTCATCGTCCTCTTGCTCACTCAGTTGCACAATCGAACCCATAGGCTGGTAGGATTGAGGCTCTAATACCACTGAAATATCCCAAGCAATATTTGTGCAAAGTTTCTGATTTTTGTAACATAAAAGATGCCCTAGTTTTCTGATTTTTTATTTTTTGCTTAAACCTGTTGATGAGTGTTTTGTGACCCACATAGCACATTTTAGAATAAGGAGTCCAAAGACGCTCTATTCTCTCTTGAAAAACTGCGTAATATGCTAAGATTGCAGGAAAGATCATACGGCAATTGCAATGTTTCAGATGTCAAATCTTAACGAATGGATTAGCTCAATGGACGTTGTGAATTGTTGGGAACACAAAGGGACCTATGTTTGACAAATTACTCAGGATTGAGGACTTAGTTGGATTTGATATTGAATGCATAAGGGTTAAGAAGTCCTAAATTACTCCTACAAAATCAAGAGACAGTTGAGATCAAGTGAAACTAGGAACCGTGCTTTGTTTCGCTACGCTAATATCATGACAACTACGTAAAGCAAGTGCAATCTTCTGGGATTTGTGCTTAAGATAATACTGTGAACAATACCATCGATACCATTAATCTACTCCAATGGAAGGAGAATATGCAACCATGCAACCACTTGACAATAAAAGGATTCAAAGCAAGTCATGCATTATGAGCTTTTATTATCATGAGTAGCCAAAAGCAACAATTTCATACAACTCTCTCCCAATTACTCTATTCTATTTTCTCTAATCTCTAATATCTCTAATCTCTCTTATCTGCTTAATCACTGATTTCTCCTGAAAATGAGAGAATGGGAGAGGAGTTTATATAGAGTTCATGAGATACAATGAATGGCCAAGATTACATTGAAACCAACGGCAAAGATTAAAAGTAAACAACCCTAATTAGGGTTTCCCAGAATACGACTAGTAAACTACAAGTGAAGTGTCGTGAAGAGCTAGTCCTGTAGGTGCGCATCCTTATCCCGTTGGGAAGCATTGTATTGAATGAATCTGGAGACTATGGTACTAACCTCCTCCATTGAGACAAGTGGCAACATGCTAACCTTGTATTCTAACAGTTCCAGATCGTTTGCAACTTTGCACACTCTGCAAAGGCAATTTCCCATTATGATTCCTACTTCTGAAAGGCATGCCATATAGACAAGAAATTGGCCGCCTTAGTCAAATTTTGTTTGAGGACAAGTCTAGTGGTAACAAGGAACATCTCTCGGACTTTGTTTTTCAAATTCTCACGTTGCAAGTCATTCTCTTTGACAACATCCTTTTCTAATGCATTTGCAGCTATCTGTAAAACCTTGTTTCAAATTTCCTTTGCTTGCTCCTCCACTTGAAAAAAATCTGCCTTCACTTTCTCCAGGACATCATTCCTTGTAATCAATGCTAGGTACCAACCATTGAAGTCATATGTTGCACCTGCTGCAATCACCTTTCCATCAATCAGTTCCTGCTTCGGAACTCCTTTCAATACCTTAAGGCATGGAATGATTTTGTCCTGAATATCCTGGGCGTTCTCCCATGTTTCTGCCAAACTTGCTACCCTTGAAAGTAAAAAGGAAGCCTGCTCATATGCCAGCATTAACTCTTCTGCAAATACAGCCGCTTCATCACTCCTGATGTTTATCCAGTCTTTGCTCTCTCGGGCTGTAGTTATTTCTTCCTCAAAAGTTTCCTGTGAAGTATTCATTAGAGGAAGTCCTACTGAACTAGCCTGACCAAGAGGTTTGGTCAAATGTTGGATATATTTCTTTAGACGCTCCACTTCCTTCTCGCATTCCTTTCTTCTCGCAACCTCTTTTTCTAGCCTTGCTTTAATCGTGGCAACTGAATTATCTAGATCTTCCACCTCTTGTCTCTTCGTGGTCGGGCCTAAGTTGACAGTGGTGATGGCATAATCTTGAGGAGTAATTTCTTCTCTTGTCTTGTCACCTGTCGGTACAACAATTTGTACTGTACGTTGGCCGGCCTCATCTCTTTGAATAGTGGAAAATATCTTGGCTGGTTTCTTCACAGGGACTGCCTCTAGTCTGGCCAAGAAATCAGCCATGTCGTCTTCTTCTAGGATATCGACTTGCTCAACTGTCTTCATACTTTCCTTCAGCCAATCCGGAATGGTAGGCTGCTCTACAACTTCTTCTTCCTGAACTTCCGATATGCAAGGAATATTCTGAATTCCCTTGAGGGCGGAAATCATTCCCTCTTGGAATTCTCTATCCACAATATTAACTTCATCATCCGACAGCAGAATCTCAGTGTCTGTGGGAGATGGAGGTTGATCATCTTCTAGCTGGACGAGAAGGGGACAAGGAATTCTTATATCTCCCCATGATTCATCAATATCCAATATATCGTTGATGTTGGCTAACGTAGCAGAACAAGGTGGCTTTGCTTTCTGCTTCTTTTGGATAGGCTCTTCATCTACAACCTTGTCCTTTGACTTCCTCTTCCTCGAACTGGCATTTTCAATTGGCTCACTTCCTTGGGATGCTCCAGCGTTCGAGGAATAAGACTCTGCCTCGCCCATCAAATCATATGTCAGCTCTACATTTTTCCACCGCAACTCCTGAACTTTCTGATCTACCCACCATTGTGAGTACTAGACAACAAACCTCATGAAAGTGTCCAAGTCTGCATGTTCTGGCTCAGACCATCTTATGGGAAGCAGAGGTCTATTTTCATCAAATCCTCGCTGGGTGTATTCACCATCATCTTCAATTTGGTCTGGTAGTCTGAAGAGCTCGGTTGTCTTTATCAAGTTAACTGGCAGTCTAGACCACAATCTCTTTCGGACCTCATACTCACTAGCAGCATTTGCCCAATAGTCTTCCAACTCAACTTTGTGCTTATGTTTCCTTCCCTCCACAGATCCTATATGGTGATGAGGATCGAAATCATCTCTGGATCGGTATGAAGTGAAGGGGTAACGTTGTATCTCTAGTCTAGCACTTTCTGCTACTTGTGCTAATGGACACGATTCTTCCATACTTCCAATCAAAAATGGGAATGTGACTTCTGCCTTACTTTTAGCTCTTTGGAAGTTTTGATATGTCTCCAACTGTCTGAGAACCTCCGGCAATATCATTCTATTGATGGGGAAAATCTAAAGTTTGAGAGGACGTCCCGTGAATCCCTAGATCCTAATGTAAGTAAATCTAGGAAACTGGATGTACCAGGATCCGTATTTGCTGATAAGGCTTTTGGCTTCGCGAGTCAACCTCTGATGTGCTCCTCCCTGCAATATTCTCATTATATACATGAGAAACGCATCATGAGCCCTTCTAAAGTGAGTCTTTTCAGACAGCTACAGCTGAGGGTAGCAGTTATATACTTTAAGTTCATTTTCTCCATTCCCTACCAGACCTCCGCATATCAATCCAGCATATCTATAAGTTCTCGCCAGCATATAAACAATATATGAACTCATATGAAAGGACTTGGTGTTCTCCAAATTCACCAGCTGCTCGTGGATGTTGTTGCTGATCATTCTTGACCAGTTAAACATTCAAACTCCAGAAACAATCTCATCGATGAAGAAATACATCCACGTTTCAAATGGTGCACCTTGAGGGCTGCCCATTATCCTATTCAACAGCAAAATTTTGTCGCCATAGTCCTCCTTGAAATCTGTCTGGCGCAAAGTCTTTGGCATCTTTTTGATTGACCTCGGTTTCAGCAACCACGACTTGTTAAAATTGGCTATGCATTGATCACTTCACTCTTCCAAGATTCTCCTTGTTTCTTCCTTAGTTTTGTATGAAGTCTTGTGTTGGCTAGGGATTCCAAATGCTTCTTGAATGGCCTGTTCTCCAAGATGTGCTAGGACTCTTCCATCAGGAGCAACAATCTGCCTATCCTCTGGGTTGTAATGCCTTGCACATTCTACCATCAATTCAAGACACTCGATTGCCAGAGGAAATCCAGCTGCCTGGACAATGCCATTTCGCATCATCCGGCAAGTTGTGGCTGTAGGCATGAGTCCATCCAATCCGTACATTCTTTTCTTAAACTCTTGAAAATCTACATGACCCATGTCTGTTTCCTTGATATTCTTCCATTTTGAGTTGATCTTGGATTCCGACTGCACTCCCTTACTTGCGGACTTCATTTGTGTCTTCTTTGATGGCTCGCCTCAAGTAGTCATCCACCTGCAAAAAAGAAAATATATTAATTTAATTAATTTAATTCAGATCTTCTTTTAACCTCTCTCCTAAAAATATTAATTTTCAGCTTGTTAAAATCAGATTTTACAAAAAGCAAGCTGAAAATTAAAAAAAACTTAATAAATTCTGTGAGAGAAACAAATAAAAACAGAAGTAATGAATTCCATCAACTCCAATTTAAATTCTAAAATTTTAATCTTTTGATGGCAATTCAGCTTTGAAGAATTCTGTCTTTACTTCTGAAAATCAAGCCAACCCTCTGAAAATTCCAATTTTCAACTCCAAATTTCACTTCTCTCCTGAAAGTCATTTCTCTCCAAATTGCTTCTCAAGAAAAATCAAACTTGCTGAAAGATGTGGTGAAAATGACTTGCTGAATCTCTTTTTAAAGTTGAGAAGTTTGATTTCTTTTAGCAATTTCATTTTTCTTCTTTTGAGTTCTCTTCAGCAAGGTAAGTTTCCAATTTTAATGACTCTTTTTCTTGAGTTTGAACTCTTCAAGATAAACTTTGGAAAATAATAAAAGATTTTATGTGGATTTTAACTTTATTTTCCAAACTTTTGATTTTCTCCCAAATTTAAAATTATTTAATTCACCCATGGCTAATTATTTGTTTTTCACTTCATTTTAATATTTCCAGTGTAGCCATGGCGAACTTTATGTTTCATTTTCCTCTTGACTTTATTTCAGTGTTGGATGAAGATTTTATAAAGATTTTTCCACATTCTCTCTCCTAGGGTCGGATTTTCAAAATTCTATTCATTTTCTCTCTTAAGGTCCAGGCGAACTTTGTGAACATTTCTCCATTTCAAGGCGGACTTCACACTTTCTTTACCATTCTCCTTCTTGGCATGGGCATACTTCATGTTGAATTCTCCATGTCTCTCTCTTGAGGTCAGACTTCTTATTGAGTTTTCAATACTCTCTCTCTTAAAGCATGGCGAACTTGTTTGATTCTTGGACTTCAATCTTGGCTTTCTAAGTTAGACTTTATAAAGATTTTTCATTCCTCATTTCCTACGCCCAAAAATTTTTATGCCAAAGGGGTGGGCAGACTTTGATGTTTCTTTTCAAGTTCTTATGGCGGACTTCCAAAAATTTGTTCCATAATGTCCATCATCCTATGGCAGACTTCCCTCATATCCATCCAAGGCTTAGCAGACTTGCTAGCTGCCCATCCAAAAGATGGCGGACTTGCTAGCTTTGTTTCCAGCGGACTTTCCATCATCTCTTCCATTTCCTTATGGTGCAAGATGAGGGCGAACTTTAGGGTGCTTCTCCACATGTTGGGCGGACTTTCTAAACTTTTTGCCAAGCTCTTAAGGCGGGTGGACTTTTCTCTTTCCTTTCCATTTATCTCCAAGATGGACTTTGGAGATTTCTTTCCACTTCACCCAAGGCGGACTTCATGAATATTTTTCCAAATATCCTTCCAAGTGCTAGCAGACTTCAAGAAACTCTTTCCACATGCTCTTAAAGTGTTGGGCGGACTTCAAGGCTTCTTTTCCAAATGAGGGCGGACTTGGGAGAAACTTTTCCATTTGCTCATCATCTTCCTTGAGCGCCCTTCTTCATACTTAATCAGATTTCACCATGGATTTCATGATTTTTCAGACTTTTCCATTGATTCTTCAGATTTTTGAGTGATTTTTCATGATTTTGATTGATTTTTGATCTGGAAGTCTGATTTTGATAATTTTTCATTGATTTTTCAAAATTTTCATGCTAAGGATGAAAACGTTGATTCCTTGATCAGTGGGTCCCATGCACTTCCAAAAATAGAAACTTTCTAAAAATAGAAAAAAATTCCCCTAAAAAATAGGGAACCCAGAATGGTCCAAAAGTGCCAAAAAAAAACTTTGAAAAAGTAGCAAATCCCTAAAAAATAGGTGTCAACATTGGGTGAAAGCATAGGCGATCCTCGTCCTCTGGACCTTCTGAGTTTGTCTGTGGTGTTTAGGCACTGATTCGGGATTGAAATCTCAACTTGGCTCAGGTGATGACTCAAACTCTATCTCGAAACCCCAAAGCAAAAAGATCCATGAAATTGCAACCTAAGGCAAAACCCTAACAGGCAAACCAAGAGGGTCCCCATTCACAATGAGGTGATGTGTGAATTAGGTCACAACAAAACCCTAGTGTGCTGATATAATTTTCTGTTTTTTTTTAATGCATGAACAGCAGTACATAATGCAACCAAAAAGTAGATAAACTTATAGCAGATCATAGTAGCATTAAATCATCAACACAATTAGACTAGATCCCTCAATATGAGCCAATATATTTCTGAAAATACAATCTCCAATCTGCTGCTAAAAATATGAATGCAAATTACAAAGGAAATTGGGCCTCAAACATGTGCCAGAACATGAAGAAACCCCAATAATGCAGATGCAAATTATCCCTAGTTGGGCGAAGCTACAGCCACAAACATGCAACTAAATGACGCAGAAACAACTCAAAACCCTACCATGGGGCTTTGTCACCCTAGAAAATCTAAATTAGAACCTCCAACTTACACAACTCGCCCTTCAAATCAGAAATCTAAATGTTGATGCAAAACTGACATGAAACTAGCAATAACCTCCATTGAAGCACATACGAACCTCCATCATGAAGTCCTCCTTGGAAGAAGCTAGGGTTTTTTCCAACTTCTCCTTAATTCTCAAGGGTTTCCATCCTCAGAGAATTCACCAAAGTGCAGAGCAAAAAAGCAGATGTGAAATATTCCATGATGAAAATGCCTCCAATTGACCTCGTATTTATATGAAATTTCCTCTTTTCCCTCCAATCTGACCGACCTAATTTGGGCCCCAAAATTAGAATTTTTTTTTTTTTAATTAATTTTTTTATTATTTATTTATATATTTTGTTCACCCAAAAGGGGCATTATAAATTGTTGAAGAAAGATGGAACAAAATGACCATTCCATTATATCTTTCCTTCGCATTGACTCCAAAATACTACAGTGTTGAGATTCTTTTGGTGCCAAGAAGGCTTCCCCCATATAGAGATTTTGAAGTGGCTGAAGAGTACAAGGAAGCATTTTGTAGACTCTTCTCTAAAACGGAATTGCAAGATGTAGTCATGAATGAGTTCATTGATTTTGTGCACTCAAATGGTCAAAGTGTTGAGGCCCTTCGTGATAGGTTTAAGAAGGATGCTCATAGTTCGTGGTACTTCCATGGCCAATTCTTCCAACACCTGCAACCCCTCACAATCAAAGTTTTATCACAAGTAAGTTTAATAAATTTTTATTTTTTAGTCCTTAAAGTTTCAACTTTCAACATTTAGTTTCATTTATAATTTTTTATTTTTTAAAAAATTTATTTTTATAATGTGTAACTTTAATTGTTTACTTTATCTTCATAGATTACTAGTTCATCTACATCTGAGAGGAATTGGAGCACATATCCTTTCATCCGCTCAATAAAGCGCAATAGATTGCACTCCAAAGAGCAAAGAACTTAGTATACATGCATTCTAACTTGTGTCTCCTTTCGCACAAACAACATGACTACGAGGAAGGGGACACAAAGTTGTGGGATATAGAGCTAGATCATTCGAATTTGGATGCTTCCACTTCCTAGCATATTGCATATGAGGATTCCAAAAGCCAACAAAATTTTAGTGTAAGTGCCATTGGCACTGCTTGTGGTTCATCTAATGTTCCTACATCATCTAATGTCAATGATGATTATGATGTTGATGATTTAGAAAATGCATTTGATGATTAAAAGTGTTGAACTTGATATTATTGTTTTAATATTGAACTTAATGTTTGAACGATGAATATTTACTAAGTTACCGGAATCGGCCCTTTACCCTATTGATTCCGAGTACAGATACGTGTCAAAACAGATTCGGCCTGGAAAGCCTGTGGATTCGGCCAAGGTTCTAATTTTTTTACAAAAACACATTACCACGAATTTACACGATTTTTTCTCGAATCCCGCAATTTTTTCATGACGTGGCATTTTCAACCCGATTCATGCGGAGTTTAGCAAAAAAAATTGCGATTTCGGAATGGTCAAAGCTAAAAAACCCCTAACTTATTTTCATTATTTTTCACCGCTCGTTTTGCTTGGTCTTTTTAGCACTTATTTTGCTTGGTCGTTTTGCGACTTTCAGGAGGAGAAACGTTTGTCCGTCTGCCATTTAGACACACACAAGGAGAAATCGACGTTGTGGTCGCGCAAGGAGAAACGGACACCTCTTAGTGTGGTCACGCAAGGAGAAAGGACGTCATTCAAGGAAAAACACAGGGAAAACGCAAAGGTCGTCGACTGTTCAAGAGATTTTCCGCCATTTTCCTCCGTCATTTTCCTCCACCATTTCCTGGTATTTTTCAGGCTTCGTCTGAACTTTGAATTTAATTTTATAGTTTATACTTTATAATAGTTTTGGGTTTTTATTTTTAATTTTAATATTGTTTTATAATTTATATGATAATATTAATAAATAATATAATATTGTTTTTATAAATACAAATTTATAATATATATTATAATATATTAATACACAGTTTTATTTTATTTATATAGTATTAAGTTTTAACAAGTATTTATTATAATATTATTTATTATTAAATATTTTACATTTATAATTCTATTGTATATAAATAATTAAATTTATTTTAGTATTTTAATTTAATTCAATTTAAAACTTTAAACTTTAAATCTTAAAATAATAAATATAAATCTAATTATTATTTTGTATATTTAATGTTAAAATTTATTTATGTTGATATTTCTTATTTTAATAAATAATAATCAATAATTTAAAATTAAAATTATAAATATAAATTGTAATTATACTAATCAATAATTACATATTAGATGTTTATTAATTGTAATTTTTAGTAATAAATATTGAAGTATGTTGCATTTAATGTTGATATCCAAACTTGCATTATAATTTTTTAACATTTATTGTTCAATATTCAATAACTATTTTTTGAATTTTTTGTAGGAAATATAATGGCAACCAGTTCTACTTCTATTGTTGGACCCACCTTTAAAACCGACGCAAATTCACCTCTATGGAAATATGTACAAATGATACAAGTTAAAGGAGGAGGAACATTTGTTTGGATATGCAATCATTGTAAAGTTCAGTATACTAGCTCATCTAGTTGTGCGAAATGCCATTTATGTGTCATTCCTAGACAAGGAATCACAATATGTACAGGAGAAAATGGTAAAGCATTACATCCTCACAAAGTAGCAACATACATTAAAGAGCAAGAGGAAGTAGATGCAAGACTTGGTCTTGCCACAAACCATCCTTTACTGAGAGGAAGAGGAAGTGGAAGGGGATCAAAGAGGCCTCCTCCAACACATAGTGACTTCCCTAATGTTTTAGTAGAGAGCCACCTGTTGATGTGATTTTTATGACCACACCAATCAGCAGAACAAAGTATCCAAAGGCTACTCCATTATATCTTGATCAAAGAATTCCATACGCTAAGATTGCCAGAAAGTTCGTATGTTCAACTCCAAGGTTCCGAAATGCTATGGAATACCCTCAGTTGGTTCGTTGTGATTTGCTATTTACACGAAGGGACTTACGCAATTGTTCAGGATGTTCGCAGTTGACAGCAGGTTTACAATTGGAAGGGAATTTTTCTTTACAATGCGGATGATTTAGCAATGAGGTACGTTTTCCTAAAACTAGCCAAAAATAAACTGAATTGAATGGCTGCAGGGATTAGAAAGTTTATGTCCTAGTCTAGGTGCAAGAGGCGTTGAGCTTGACTTCAATGAACTTCACCCAAACTTTGTTTTGCCTCACGTTGGACAACTTCAACAAGGTTGGTGCAATCTTCAAAGGAGCAACAGAAGATGTTCAAATCACGACTCAACAATGCAAATACCATCAAAACGATGCATACATACACGTGAGTCTCAATCGAAGTTAAGTCTAAAAATTATTCCAGTTGACCACGCAAGGCAGACTTACCATCAGTAAGCTTGCTAGTGGTATGGATTAAACGAAGCTCACTTAAATCAAACACAACCACCCACAATTAACTACTTGCATGAAAATGAAAATTACTCTAACTCATGTCCTACTTGAAGTTGAAGGGCGAAGAAACCTCACTAACTGCTCATAAAAAAAGACAAATTCACTATCAATGAAACTCTTTTATTATGATAGTCTTCGTAACAATTCCTTACAGAATTCTCAAAGGGAGAACTTTCCTTCTCCTTCAAACTATGCTATGCAGTGAAACTATGCTAACTCTAAATTGTTCTCTAAGCTCTATCAGAATGTCTATTCTCTAGTCTAATGATGTACAAATGAGGGGGGGACCCCTTTATATAGCTGGCCAATCTCAATGGACAGTCCAGATCAAATTACAATGGACGGCTCAGATCGAGCCACATCAGCCCTAGACTAGATTCTGCCCTAAAAACCACCAGAAGGTGGAGTGGTGCAATTAATGAGCACAAAAATGGCAGATTCCTCCTTTGACCACTATGGGCAATTAATGCCCACTATCCTTCCAGAAGATTCTCGTCCAAGACCCTGTTCCCATTGTTCTTCTCTCTGACCACGTAAGCGACAAACCGAGCCAGCACTGCATCAACTTCTTGTTCAGAGATCGCCGTAGTAAGATTGAGCTGATACTCGAGGATAGCAATCGTTTGCTCTTGTCGGATGCAAGACTTTCTCCAACTCTCGATGGATTCCTACGTGCTCTGAATAATGGTTAAGAATGTGGAGATATTTTCAAAGTCTATCTGAGCAAATACCCTCATCTCCGAGAAGAATGGCTGCAATCTTCCCTTTAATCCATCTACTTCCACCTCCTCGGGAGTTAGTCGTTTCGTGAATAATGCCTCCAATGTGTTGAAGATGCCTTCATCGATATTTCCCATAGCCTTCCTGATCTTAGCCGACTCCATCTTTGCTGTGTCGAAGAAACCTCGGCCAGTGAATGCAGCGGAATACCAGCCTAGAAAATCATACCGATCTCCTGCCTGAATCACCCCTTCTTCAACCAAAGTCTGCATTGGTATGCACATCAGAGCAGCCAGGCGTGGAATAGTCTTATCCTGGAATATGTGGGTATTGTTCCAAGCCTACTCGATGTTCTCCAAACGAGAGGAGGATACTGGAAGCATACTGGAAAGAAGAGACAAGATCTATAATAAATATTTCAGCCTCAGCACGAACACCGCCAATCCACTTATCTCCCTCCTAAATGGCCTTCATCTCTTCGAGCCCGCCGATTAACTCCCGTGGAAGCTCCACCGTTGGGTTCTCCTGATCACATGGACGTGCTAGATGCCACATATACCCAACCAACGCCCTATGCTCCTTTTTCAGCTTCTTGTACTTTTCTTCCTTTCACAGTAGCCTATCTTTTGAGCCTGGAAGGAGTTTTCAGCCTCCTTAACAACTTGTACTCCAGTGGGGTGCCCTAATTCAATTGTAGTGACTGTGTAATTTTCAGGCATTACATCACCTAAGTCACATTCCTCTCTCGGAACTGCAACATGGAGAGTGCGAGAACTGGCCTCATCCGTTTCCATCCTGGAGTACTTCCTGGCTCTCTTCCTCTTAGGTGACCCACTTATTCTATTCAGGAGCTCTTCCATTTCTATTGTTGGGTGGGTGTCGTCCTCCTGATCTCTCCTTATTGCGCTTGTGAGCCAATTTGGGGCATTCTACTGAGCACCATAGACGATAAGCGGTTGTTCCTCTGTTGCTTCTACCTCATGAATTTCTTCCTCAGTAACATTTGGTTGAGGCTCATCTGTTTCCATATGCTGACTATCCTCCTCAAAACCTCGAACCTCAGGCTCCATAATGTCTTCATCCTCAAAGGCCGCCTTGAGTGCACGATCAAAGCGAGTGTCCGTTTCTGTTTCTTCACCTTCATCTGGCTGATCGGCACTCTCAGGAGCGTTGGCACTCTGATTATCAGGTTCTCTAGGCAATGGCTGGTCAACTTCTTCCATCTCCTGTTCTTCAGCCACTCTAACCCTCTGACCTACAAATATTGACACCTCTTGCACACTGGAAGAGTGAGCCAACAACTGAGTGGGCGATGTTTCCTCCGTCCTCTGAGGCTCAGGCTGAACGGGCTCCTCCTCTCGTGGTTTTGTAGGTTGGGCGATTTGTTTCCTCTTCTTTATTGACATCGGTAGCCTTCGATCGCCCATGAGATTGTATGTGAGGGCAATTGATTTTCTCTTGAGCCTATGAACATGCCCATCCACCTAGCTCCTCGTGAAAGTTAAGACAGGCATAGACAAAGTGTCTAAGTCTATGATCTTCGGCTTTGCCCAATCAGGTGGCGAGATTGGTGTGTCCTTTATTGATTCATAGTTAGGGTGAGTAATGCTGGCATCTTCATCAACTTGATCCGGAACCTGGACAACCTCACACTCTTTGATCAATTTCAGAGGCAATCTGGAGAACATCCTCCTAATCTTGGCCTCATCTTCTGCATTAGCCCAAAAATCTTCCACATGAGCCTTGTGCCGATATTCTTCACCCTATATCACCCCAATCCTCCTTTGAGGATCAAAATCCTGTCGGCTGGTGTGTAGAGTGAGGTGATAAAATTGCAATTCATCCTCCGCTTCCTTGGCTACCTGCAAAGAAGGGCACTCCTCCTAATCTTGGCCTCATCTTCTGCATTAGCCTTGTATCACCCCAATCCTCCTTTGAGGATCAAAATCCTGTCGGCTGGTGTGTAGAGTGAGGTGATAAAATTGCAATTCATCCTCTGCTTCCTTGGCTGCCTGCAAAGAAGGGCACTCCTCAAGCGAATTTCCCATAACAATAGGGAAGTGTAATCCTCCTTTCTTCTTCTTCCTTATAATTTTGTCGTAGGCCATGAGTTGCCTAGACACTTCGAGCATCACCATCCTATCTGTGGGGTACCTTGGCAGTCGGTAGGCATAGGAATGGAACCCTGACAACCTTATATACATGAACTTTGGGAATTGGATAAACCAAAACCCGTACTCTTCAATCAGCTTTTGTGCTTCTTTGGATATTCTTTGTTGCGTTCTTCGTTGAAGAGTCCTTGTAATATACATAGTGAAGGCATCGTTCACTCTTTTGAAGTGGGAGGTGCTTGTCAGATGAAGTTGCCGGCAAGCTTCGTGGATTTTGAATTGACCAGAACCACATCCAATCGGCTCCTGGTATGTCAACCCCTTATACCTCGTCATTCAAGCTAGCATATAAATGACATACGAGCTCATGTAGAATGTCTTCATTCTCCTTAGGCTTCTGAATTGTTCATCAATATTGTCGCTAATCATCTTCGCCTAATCCACATATTCTTTCCCTTCCAGCACCACGTTGATGTAGAAGAACATCCAAGGCTCAAAAGCATATGCTTGTGTGCTGCCGTTCACCTGGCTAAGCATCATGATCAAATCACAGTATTCTTGTTTCAGCTCCTCCGAGATGATTTGCTTCGGCAACTTAGCACCAGGGGGCTTTGGCTTCCTCATCCATGTTGTGTTGATCCTCTTTGCACACCTATCAAAAGATGAGGCATACATTTTATCAGCCCTCTCCTTGGACTTGTACAACATTTTGTCCATAACTGGAATCCCAAACGCCTCGCCAATTGCCTCAGGTGTGAAATTTGTCAGCAGCTTGCCTTCTGGAGAAACAATTGTCCGGTGGTCTAGCTTGTAGTAGTTTGCACACTCCATAATCAGCTCAAGACATCGAATTGCTGGTGGAAAACCAGCAGCTGCATATAACCCACTCCTCACGATGTTGTGCGAAGTCACCAATGGAGGATAACCACCTTGCCCATATATTCTTCTTTTGAATGCTTCAAGGTTGAATGATCCCAGGTTGGTATCAGTCAAACCTCCTAGCTTCGACACAAACCTGGATTCAGGAATGAATGATTTCTTTAGCTGTTTAATTATTGCCTTCCTGGAGGCATTCTCTTTGCCAGCTTCAGCATTTCCAGCTCTGCCTGCAGCCTTGCTTGTTCTGGTAACATCTCCTCTTCGAATTTCAGCCATCTGCAAAATAAAAATCAAGCATTATAATTCTGACTTAAAAAATAAAATTACTGCGAGATGGCTGGCAAGTGCAGTTAGCTTCAAAAAATAAAAATCTTCAACATTAAAACTTCAACTCCAAACCTCGAGAATTATAACACCGAAATTAAAACTTCGAGCTTCAGCAACTCTCAGCAATACCACTTTCAGCAGTTCGAAAAATCAAGCTCAGCACTCTTACTTCAGAATTTTCTTCTTCTCAACACTTACTTCAACTTCAGCACTCTCAACTCCAACACTTAGAAAAATAATTCTCTCAACTCAAAAAAATTCTCAGTCACTCAGCAATTACTTTCAGCTCTATCACAATCTCAACTCTGCAACTCTATGAAGAAAAATGAATAGCTTCAGAGTTTTTATAATTGAAAGCAGGCGCCCAGTTTAGCAGTTGCCATTAATTCACTCCCCCACTACTTAGAAAATTTCCAATTCGGGAGGGAATATTCTCAGTTGTCATAGTCATCATAGAAATTTGCTATTATTGGAGATTTTTTCCTTGTTCGAATTTAAAATTCTCCCTCCTCGACTGCAAGTCACTTTCAGTTGACTGAAGTATTTTTGAGAAATTCATTAAAATTACTCCAACATAAAAAATCATTTTTGAACAATGGCATATTTATTATTTAAAATTTAATCTCAACGCCTTTTTATTTCACTTGAGAAAATTTTATTTATTTCCTTCGCCAGTGCCTTAGAAAAATCCATATTTCGCCCGAAAAAAATTTCATCACTTGCGAGCTCCAACATTTTAAAATCACCAAGCAAAATTATTTTCCTTCCAGAACATTTTTTAAAAATATTTCCCCCTTGATAAATATTCCCCAACTTCAAAATTTTATGTGTCTAACTAAAGAGGGTCATTTGATTTATTTTTTGAACTTTGGAAAATAATTTTAATCAAACTTTATTTAATTTCTCCAGCCTGGGCAAACTTCATTTTATTTCCAACGCCTCAGGAAAATTTCATCATTCAATCTTGGGCGTATTTATCAACTTCCAAAAATTTCCATTTGATCCTTCATGCTAGGCGCATATCCTCTCTTGAACTTTTAATTCAAACGCCTTAGAGAATTTTCTCAATTTTAACTCTTGTGCTAGGCGCATATGGGAGTAGTAACTTTCAGCTTTGAACACTCAAGCAAATTTTCAATCAATTCCTCAAGCCAAGTGCATTCAGCCCTTCAAGCTTCTGGCTTAGAAAATTTTTAGACTTCCTCAACTTTGACCAAGGCACATATCTACCCATGAGCTCTCAATTCCAATGCCTTAGAAAGTTTTTAGCTCTCTTCAACTTCTTAGGCGCATTTCTATGGGTGAGCTTTCAATTTGCAACCCCTTAGAATATTTTTAACTCACCCTCTTTACCTTAGGCGCACATGGTGGTCTCACTTCCAATTTCTATCATACTTAGATTTTCCTTCAGTCTCTCATCAAGGGCGCATTTAGGACCCAGAGCTTTCAATTTACAACACTGAGGCGTTTTCTTACTTCTTCTCAAAATCAAGGCGCATATGATGGTCCAAGCTTCAAGTTGGCAACACTTAGCAAATATCAAATTTACTCTTCAGCCCTTAGGCGCATTCAGCCCTTCAAGCATCTAAATTCCCATACTTAGAAAATTTTCAGACCTCTTCCTTCTTTCAGCCAAGGCGCATATGGAGGGTCTAGCTTTTAGTTTCAATGCCTTAGAAATTTCTCAAGGCCTCCCCTTTCCTCTTCAAAGGCGCATATGGAGTGTCAAGGTTCTAATTTAAATGCCTTAGAAAAATTTTAAGACCTTCTCTCTTAGCTGGGCGCATATGACATAGTAAGCTTTCACTTCCAATTTCCATCTCTTTAGGTTGAGGCGTATTTTGGTAGCCAAGCTTTTAATTTCACATGCCTTAGAGAAATTTTAATCACCTTCAGCTTCTTAGGCGCATTTAGGAGTCAAAGCTTTCAGTTTACAACAGTTAGCAAAATTTCCAAGTCAAGGGCACAAATAATGTCTCACTTCAAGTTTTCATACTTAAAACTCTTCAGCCATCTTCCTCTCTCCTTGGGCGCAAATGACCCTCTCTACTTCAAATTTTTCATACTTAGAAAATTTTCAAGTCTCCCCTTCTCTCCTTAAGGCACATTTGAGGTAGTGTGCTTCAAATTTTCAATGCTTAGAATTTTTCATCACCAGCTGAGTGAGTCAGGGTGCATATGAGAGGGTGGACTTCAAGTTTTGATGCCTTAGACAAATCTTTATCCTCCAGCTTGCTCTTGGGCGCATATGAGGCGTCAAGCTTCAAATTTTGATGACTTAGAAAAAATTTCAACAACCTTCAACTCCAAGGGCGCATTTGACCATGCCTACTTCAAATATCTCAGACTTAGAAGAATTTTCATCATCCTCAGGTAGCTAAGGCACATTTCACATGTTGGACTTCAAATTTCTCCGACTTAGTGAATTTTCATGGCTTTCATCTGATTTGGAGAGGTTTATTCACGTCGCTCCTGGCTTGCCCTAGCTTTCTATTTTTAGAAAGTTTCTCAAATTTTGCGTTTTGAATTGATTTCCGGCTCCGGAAGGCTTGATCTTCACTTTATCTCGAATCTCGTGATGTGATTGAGCTGCTAGCGTCTGATGCCTGCCTATACCTACTATTTTGAGCAACTTACTAAAAATAGCAACTGCTCAAAATGAGCCCAAACTTTGCGTGTTGATTGCCTTAAGGATGTCGATCGTGGTTGGATACTGCTTCTGTGAGAATGTTGTGTTTCGCCCTCGATTTTAGGAAACCCTATCTCCTCTGCACAAGCCTGCTAAAAATACTAAGTGCTTGATTCTCGAACCTCTACAACTCCGTTTGACCTGAAATTTGCGCCATGGGGTCCTCATCACTTGTTTGACCTATTCATACCGATGCCTCGCATTGACCTGCTATTTATAGCATGTTTCTGGAGGTGGTTTACTATTTATAGCAACCGCTTGATTTCGAGACTTCCACAACTCCGTTTGACTTGAAATTTGAATGTTGAGACCCTCATTGGTAGACTTGTCTGTTCACACTGGCCCCTGATGCTAACTTACTATTTATAGCCTGTTTCAGAAGTGGCGTACTATAAATAGTAAGTGCTCTGATTGCCTTCAAAATTTACCAGTGGACTCCTTCAAAGATGCTAATCACGATGGGATACCTTGGTTTTTGGAAATTTTGGCGTTTAACCCCTCATTTTGGGTCCCGAAGCTAGAAACCCTAATTCGTCTTGCATGTGCCTCAAATGACCTCCGTTTAACTCCATTTTTGTTGCATGTCATCAGGTTTGTGATTTTGAAGTGCTGGGCAGCTGCCGAAGTGAACCTGCTAAAAATAGTAAGTGGTTGAAAAAGTGACCAACTAGTTACCAGATGTGTTTGCACATCACACTGCCCGAGAGATCTTGAAAAACCCAGAAAAATGATCAACATGCAAGCACTGGGTAAAAAGAGCAAGTTCCGGAAAAGTGACCAGTTCTGCTTGCATGTTACCTCATTGCGAAGCTCTCGAAAAACCCAGAAAGATTATGCCGACATGCGCTAAAAACTCTCGCATGCAAACCCTAAAAATAGCCTCTTAAGCCCAAATCATTGAAAGTCATCATCTCATTTCACATGCTATATCACTGAGGTCTCGAAAAACCCACCAAGAATCTTCAGACATGCATCTGAAAGTTCAACATGCAAACCCTAAAAGTGGACCTCGAAGGCAGGACTGCTAAAAATAGCAAGTTGTTCATTTCAGCTCAAATTTTGCAAGCAAGTGGCTCACAATGTTCCAAGTGTAGTGCAGTTGCTAGAATTTGAAAATCTCAAGAAAACAAACCCCAAATTGGCATTTACTAAAAATAGAAAATTGTCGAAATCTAGTGAAAATTCAGTGGGAGCCTGCTCAAAGTATCTTAAAAGCAGTGCTAAGCTCAGAACTCGACTAGCCAAGTCAATTTGACCTCAAAGTTGTCTGAAGAATGTAAACCCTAATTCATCGAAAAGCCTTCCAGAATAAGTACATCACCAGACAGAAAGAACAGACTGGGAGAGACAGACCGAAAAACCCAAGCCAAAAGACCGAAATGGAGCAAAAATTAGGGGGTCCCCATTTTGAATGGGGTGATGTGTGAAAAGGTCACAACACCACCCATTTTTGGATAGAAGTGAAGAAGATCCTATTGGTGTGAGGAGAAGCAAGGGGCCATTAGAAAGAGCATTTAAGCTTGAAGCTAAAGAGCTTGCAGATCAAGCCGTTGCAAGATGTCTATATGCAAACTGTTTGCCATTTAATGTTGTAAGATCACCATATTGGCAAGATATGTTGAGAAAGGCAAGTGACTGTCCACAAGGGTACACAGGGCCAAGTTATAAGAAGGTGTGTACCACCTTACTAGAAAAGGAGGTAAAAGGCATTAACAATGCATTGGCTCCCATTAGAAATTCATGGAAAAAAGCAAGGGTGTCAATTGTTTCAGATGGATGGAAGGATGCCAAAAACCGGCCATTAATCAATGTGATTGCAGTGTGCCCTAAAGGGGCAATGTTTTTGAAAGTCATGGACTGTGAAGGACAAGTGAAGGATGCACAATTTATTGCTAACATCCTTATACAATGCATTCAAGATGTGGGTCTTGAAAATGTTGTCCAAGTAATTACAAACAACGCAAAGAATTGTAGAGCTGCAGGTATGTTGATTGAGACACGATTTGAGCACATATTTTGGACACCTTGTGCTCTTCACTCTCTCAACCTCATGCTACAAAAGTTGGGTGCGAAAATAAATTGGATCAAACAAATGTATTCTGAAGCTGAAGAGATCCAAATGTTCATCACAAACCATCAAATGTCATAGGCCATTTTTAGATCATTTTCAGCATTGGAGTTGTTGAAGGTAATTGAAACACTTCAACTTTTAAATTTTACATTTCACTTTAGTAATTACTAATTTATTTTTTAAACTCAAGCATGTCTTCTTTATATTTTAATTTTAGTTTTAAATTTTTGAATAGGTTGCCGGAACCAGATTTGCATCGAACACAATTGTCTTGAGGCGACTTGTGAAGGTGCGGGAGGCACTTTCTAGCATGGTTATCAGCCAAAGTTGGTCCCTATGGAGGCAATCCAATACTGAAAGGGCAAAAAATGTAAAACAAATGATCCTAGATGACACTTGGTGGGAATGAGCAGAATATCTTCTTAGATTCACAGAGCCCATCATGAGTATGATCCGTTTTACTAACATGGATAAGCCATGTTTGGGAGAGGTATATGATGGCATTGATTCAATGATCGAGCAAATGAAAATCGTCATCAACGAAAAAGAGCAAGATCCTAAAGAAACTTTCTTCAAAGAGGTGCAAACAATTTGTGTTGAGCGGTGGAACAAAATGACCACCCCACTGCATCTTCTTGCATTTGCATTGACTCCCAAATTTTATGGTGATGAGATTCTTGCTTTGCTATGAAGAGTGCAACCATATTCAGATCTAGAAGTTGGTGTGGGGTGTAGGAAAGCACTCAATAGACTCTTCCTTGATCAAGAAACGGAGGATTTAGTTAGAGCTGAGTTTGCTGATTTTGTAGCCGACGAAAATCAAAGTATTGGTGCTTCAGTTGACAAGTATAGGATGGATGCTCATTCTTGGTGGTATATCAATGGCTTTACAACACCACATCTCCAATCTCCAAACTCTTGACATCAAAGTTTTATCGCAAGTAAGTTACTTAGTTTTTATTGCACTTTCTAAATTTATATTGTTTGCTATTTTAAAAATAATAAAATGGTTAACTTCAAATTTAATTTTATAATTATAAGTTCCCCTCACTTTGTTTCAATAGGTTGCTAGTTCCTCTTCAGCTGAGCGAAATTGAAGTACATACTCCATTATCCACTCAATGAAACACAACTAATTGGCAACAAGTAAGGCAGAAGAGCTTGTTTATGTGCATTCCAACTTGCGCCTTCTTACTCATAAAAAGAATGAGTATAAGGAAGGAGGCATGAGGTTGTGGGATGTAGATCCAGAGCGAACTGATTTGGATTTTTCAGCTGCCACACAATCTTTACTTGTGGAGTCAAATACCCAGCATGCTTCCAATGCAAGTGCTAGTGGGGCTGCATGTGGTTCTATTGATTTACCTACATCATCTAATGTCAATGATGATGTTGATCTTAATCTTCCAAATGACCCATATGATGCCTACTATTAATTGTATTATTTTGTTTTAAATGTTGACCCAATAAACAATGAATTCAATATAATTATATACCTATCGTAACATTCAAGTTTTTTTATTATATTTCTGGTAGTTCTAAGTTTTGTTTAGCATATGCATGATATGTGGTATTCTAAATTTAATTCTTGTTTTTACTTTTTAGGCTGCAAATATGTCTATATTTATGATTTTTATATGTTTTATGTATGGACGTACCCAAACATACCCACACCCAAAAAAAAATTGTCATACCGGCATACCCTACCCACATACCTGTACCCGATTCAGCAACTTAGAATATTTATCATGCATATTTTAAATGACATTCAAGTTTATAGTAGTTATGTTGTTTATAACTTTATATGATGCTATGTGATATTCTAATCCTAATTATGCTTCTAGGCTATACACAAACACACATTTTTGTACCAACAAACCCAACCCCCAAAAAAAAATTACCTAGATCCACGAACCCGAACCAAGACCAATACCAAAACTGGCAACATAGTAATTCCAAGCATTTATGCTACCATGCAGAGATGGAGATGTGACCGGTGATGTGGGTTTTCAATAGGAAAGGGAGTAAGTGCAAACATATATCTTGATAAAGGGAGATATATTAGGTTGGTTCAAAGTTTTAAAAATTTGCCAAAGTCCTCTAGAACACAAATTAACAACCTTTACTTGCCATGGCACTATATATATTACATGTTAGTTTAATCCATTATTAAACTTGCCATCCCTATATCTTCATACAAGGGAATATGTTAGGTTGGTTGAAGATTTTAGAGTTTGCCAAAGTCCTCTCAAACACAAATTAACAACCTTTACTTGCCATGGCACTTTATACATTACACATCAATTTTGCGCAGTAAGCGAAGTATGCTAGTTAATATAAATTCCAATGTTTATGTTCCACTACATCTAATATCAGTTTACCATCCACAATTCAAAATTGATTTAAAAAGCAAAATTTATATACCAGTTTGCAATTGCAGCCTACCAACCACAGCTTTTAATCTAATACACAATGAAGAGGTGTTTCATTAAACTTTGAACTTCTTTAATGATGTAGGAAACGATGCTACCCCAAGTCTCCAAAATATGACAATACAAGGATTTGCATCAAGGACTTTTGTAAGGGGCATGATGCCAAGAGACATATCCACAACTAAATCAGTACATTGTGTTTATGAGCATCCAATGTATCACTTTATGATAACTTACACAAGAAGGTTGGTGTATGCATGTATGTGTGTGCGTGTTTCTATCTATCTATATATAAGCCTTGTGGTGAAGATATTGAACTCTAAGGCCCAATGGTGAAGGTATTGAACTCTATAAAATCCACAAGCAGAGCTTTAAACCCCCTTGGGGGTAAGGTATAAATACAAGAAATAGCTAGGCTATACTGGGCTTGCCTATCCCAACTCCTATACCTGACATAGCCCAGGACATAGCCCAAGCAAACGGCCAGGCCATGGTTTGGGCATACCAAGCATACCCAGGGGAACCCACATGTCCATAGCAGCAAAAAAGCTAAGAAAAACCTATGTTCCACGCCCTGTTGGGGACGGGGACGGGGGGACGGCAGGGGACATGTTTCCGGAACGTTTCCTAAGGGGCAATTTTTAGGGGACGGCAAGGGACGGCGACATACAAAATACATATATATATATGATTTTTTCAAAATTTATTAATATATTAGAGAGAGAGAGAGGGACAGAGAGATAGATATGTTAATAAATTAATAATTGATAACAATATCAATATGTAAGTAAATCGCGAGAGTAGTACTATAACAGCATAAGAAATGTCATTAAACTTTAAAGCATTATAAAATTTATCACAGCAGTATCAAACATCAATAAAACCATGGTCTATCAATATCCAAATGTCTCAAACATGTATCCAAAAGTCTCAAAGTTCAAACATGAAAATCAAAATATTAAATACAACTGTCTATGAAATTAAGCCTCATTCAGGCTATGAATATCCAAAGACTCAGAACTATCTGAGTCACTATCATCCTCTGGCAAGAGTGGATCATCCAATGGTAGCCCGACCAATCCTGGTTGCGTCTCCTCCTCATCAATTTGCCTAACATCCTCAGGATCAACATCCCATCGTGCTGCTGGAGTCTGCCGATACTCAATAGTTTGTCGGTCCTGAAGTCTCAAAGCACTATGAACTGCAACTAATTTCTCAGCTCGTTTTGAAGTAAGCCTATTTCTCTTAATGGAGTGGATGAAACCATAGGTGGACCAATTCCTCTCTGCAGCAGAGGAACTAGCAATCTGTGAGAGCAAACGAATGGCAAGTTGTTTCAAATCTGGTGTGTCCTTCCCATGGAATTTCCACCATCCAATGGGATTGTTCTGTGCAATGGTGGCCCTATCCGTCCTAGCTTCTGGTTTGCTGAATGTAGGACCCTGAAGATCAGAAAACATAAGCCACTGCTCTCTAAGAACGGTTGCCTCCTCATTGGCATACATTTTACGAAGGGCTGTTGTAAGCCCCTCTATCACCTCCTCATCCTCAGAAGGAAGCATTCGGCCAGGTCTAGGTACATACCACTTCGGATTAAGAGCATAGGCAAGCGTATGAAGAGGGGTATTCATTGTGTTCCACCTCTTTGTCACAATAGGCCTAATATTGTCCTCATAAAAACTCATCTCAGGATCATTTTTACGAATAGCTTGCTTCATTTGGTCAAGCATGCTATCAAAAGTCTCATATATCTCTCCCAAGCTAGGAGAGTCTGTATCTGCATACCGGATTACCGCAACAGCTGGTGATATGAAAGAGCAAATATACCTACAAAAAAACAAATTAAAAATTAGAACTTTTAAAATACAAAGACTAAAGTAAGACAAAGTGTAAGTGTAACAAATTCAAAAACAATTTAAATTTTCAGATTTCTTACTTGATATTGGCCCACCAAGTTTCATTAAGTACTCTATCTCTCACTTCCTTGCCTTCACTTGTCTTCGATAGAGTCCACCTTTTCCATTCTGCACAAACAACCATGGCTTGTAGAGCATCTTGGACCTCCAACATCCTCTCCAACAAAATATAGTAGCTAGCATATCTAGTCTCAACTGGTTTGAGGAATTCTTTCTTTGAATAAGATCGGAATAGTGCAAGTGAAGTTTGATGGTTACATACAAACATTTGTATGTTTCTAGCCTCTAAAATTGTTGCCTTCACCCAATCTATTTTGCCAATGTCTTTCAAAGCATTATTCAAAGCATGTACGCAACATGGAGTCCAGAAAATATGTTTGTAAGCACTCTCAATCATCAAACCAGCTAGCTTACAAACACGAGCTGAATCTGTCACAACCTGCACAACATTAGAAGGCCCAACCTCCTCTATGGCCTCCCTCAAAATGCCAAACTGAAAATCAGCATCCTTAAGCTTCCCAGAACAATCAATAGCTCGAAGAAAGTATGAACCAGCAGGGCATGTAACAATAACATTAATAAGTGGCCTATGTCGTATATCACTCCACCCATCCATGACAATGGAACAGCCAGTCCTAATCCATGTTTGCCTCATCTCCTCCATCATCATGGTAGCTTTTGAATATTGTTTGTCAAGGAGGGAGGTACGCAATCTATGTTCTCCAGGGGGGCCATAAGAGGATCCAACTGCCAATATTTCTCTCACCATTGTTTTGTAATAGGGTGACCTTGCCAAATGAAATGGAAGAGCATGTGCATAAAAGAATTTGGCCACTGCATCATCAGCTTGCTCACGTTTTTGCACATTCATTAACCCCATGACTGAAGCTTTCTCACTTGCTTTCCTCTTCCCTCTATCACAACTCTCTCCAACTGATACATTGGAAGAGGCTTGAAAATCAGCTAATGGGCATTTTTTGTTGTGAATGCTAATCATTTGTTCCTCACTTACTCCAGCCAACCTTGCAAATAGAAGCTGCTGCTCCAATGTTATTCTTGTACAAATTCTAACACCCTTTCCACAGTCACCCACTAGATGGCCTCTAATCCTAGTATAGCTCCCATGGTAATTAGTTTTACAAACATGACAAAACCATTTCCTGCTGCCCCCTGAATTTTTCTTCTTGTTGGTGGTCACATCTGTGGCAAACTGACGCAATGGTTTATTCTTGTTGAAAGGGCCTTTTGCAAACCTTTGAAGAGTGGGTATAGGGCATGCCAAATGGTCTGAAGAAGCATGGGTTGGAATTTCAGAGGTAGAAGAAGGATTTACTGGCATTTCTGGAGCTTCATTTTCACTGTCATTACTGTCAATCTCATGGTCACTGCTACTATTGCTGTTGCTGCTCATTTTGGATGTTTTTTTTGTTAAAAATCTGTAATTTTGTAAAATTGAAACCAAAAAAGCCAAGGTAAAACAAATCAATGAACAATGACATTAAAAATGAAAATCAGAACTTTAAAATTTAAAATTTAAACAATCAATTAAATTATTAAACTTAAAAATTTAAATCAGCATAAAATTGAAAAAGCCCTATGGCTACTTTTTAATTTTATGCTCAGAATAACAGAGAATGCAAGGGTTTAATAATTTCATTTAAAAAAAATTTGCATTCTCTGATATTCTGAGCATAAAATTAAAAAATAGCCATAGGGCTTTTTTAATTTTATGCTCAGTCAGAATAGAATTTTTTAAACTTTCAATTTTAAAACTTTAAAGTTAAATAATTTCAATAATAAACTACCTGGAGATAAGTGCGCTTAGCAGAAGGAGAATATTTTTTAATGTCGTAGCAGGAGATGAGTGTCGCTTAGCAGGAGGAGAAGATTAAAAAAATATTAATAATGGTGTCGCCCTTGTTTAGCGTCGCCCTTGTTTAGCCGTCGCCCTGTCAATCCGCCATTGTTTGCATCTGAGATGGTCGCGTGTTTGAGACTTTGAGTATATTAAAAAACTTTGAGTATATTAATAATGGCGTCGCCCTGTTTAGCCGTCGGCGCGTTGCCCTATTTAAGCCGTCATTGTTTGCAGCTGAGAATTGGTCGCCTATTTGAGTGTGAGTCTGATATGGTCGGCGCTGCCTTGAGTCATGTCGTGCGATCAAAAATGCCCCGAGTCATGCCGTGCAATCAAAAATGCCATGAGGAAGTCAATCTTAGGTTAAAGTTTTACTTTTAACTTTTTAATAAATTAATAGTTATAAACTTATAACTTATAAAATATAATATTGTCTTCATAATTTTATTATGATATTTTAATATTTTATATTTATAATATTATTTTAAAAATATTATATAGAAAATTTAATATATTATAATTTAGCAAACTCCACATTAATAATTATTGATTATTCTATTTTTTGATAAAACTTTAGGCATAAAAAAATATTAAACAAAGGAGAGATGGTGGGCCCCGCGAAAAACATTAAAAAATTGATTATTTTATTGATTTTTAATTTTTTAGGGTTTTTGCAAAAGGGGGATGGCTAGCTGTCCCCGGGACAATTAGGGGACGGCTAGCTGTCCCCAATGCGTATCGGGGACGGGTGAACGTCCCCCAACTACAGGAAACGTTTCCTAGCGTTTCCTAAGAATTTTGCTAATTCGGAGACGGCGGGGGGACGTCCCCTTTGCGTCCCCCCGTCCCCGGGACGGCAGGGGACGGGGACAGGGGGTTTTGGGGCAAGGGACGCGTCCCCGTGTAACACAGACAAAAATATTTTTACAACCTAAAAAACCCTAAATCACTACAAAAAAAAAAATCTAAAAATTAACCTTGAACACAAAACACAAACACTCCAAATTTCGATAACTCATTGTTTGTCATTACTCAAGGTTGTTGGTTCTTAAATGTTTAGGGATTGTTTGTCATTGCCTCTTTGGCAACATGTCATAATGATTGAGTAGCTTACTAGAAGTAGGGGTTAGCTTTGGCATTGTAGTAATCCAAAGATTAGATCAAAGTTGGTGGGCCATGGGGTCAAAGTAATAATTTTAGTCGAAAATTTGCATAGATATAAGTGTCAAGTTTTGTATATTACCCCCGCATACCCAAGAGGGTTCAATTTGGATCCAAGTTCAAGCGGGTCCAACCTCAAGTACACCAAGGGTTCCACCCAAGCACCCCAAGTTCCCTATGGGTCCTTCGCCTCGAGTTCCCTGTGGGTCCTCAAAAATGCAAAACACAGAAAAAAACACTAAAACAATTGGAAAAAAAAAGTCAAAAAACTCATGATTTTTCCCTATAAATGCATGAACACACCTCACACTTCCTCACATCACACTAGGAGAGCAAGTATTTTTCATAAAAAAGTGCCAAATACCTATTTTCTCCCTTAAGTGATAAAATTGTGAAATGGTGTGTGACAGGAAGTTTTATGTGGTTTCAAAAGCCTTAATTTGGGCTTGGTGGCAGGGGCGCTACCCCTTGACCCCACCTTGTATCGCAACAGGGAATGCCCCTAGACCCCACAAGGGGCGCTACCCCTCAGCCTCACTAGGGACATTGCCCCCAAACCCCCACGAGGGGTGCTGCCCCTCGACCCCACTAGGTGCATTTCCCCCAAACCCCCACGAGGAGTGTTGCCCCTCGACGCTGCTAGGGGCGTTGCCCCCAAACCCCTACAAGGGGCACCACCCCTCAACACCATTGAGATCTCCACTCCTAGACCCCCACTAGTTATTGGGATCTCTTCCCATATAAGAAATTTGATTACAATGAGGGGATTTGGGAGTGAAGACTAGAATCAACAACTTAGACTATCAGGCTTTCAACCATCAAGATTCCACGACAACTTAGACTATCAGGCTTTCAACCATCAAGATTCCACATGAGAAATGCGATTTTGTACTCAATTTGCACTAAAATCAACCAAATTTAATACTCATGTACTCATTTGTGGACTCATTGGATTCATCTTGTCATTGAATTTTGCAAAAAAAAAAAAAGTGTTTCTAAAGAGACTAAAGCAATTTTTTTACTTGCCAAGCTTTTAGCAAAGATTTTCCCAAGCTTTTCCTGAGTTTTTGCCTAAAATATTTTGGGGCTGGCAAGGTTTTGCCAAGTCCAAGTTTTCCAACTATGGTAGAGGGTACATATAGTCACAGTTTTGGACACCATGTGATGTCCACTCACTCAATTTGATAATGCAAAAGATTGGCACACAAATTGAGTGGGTCAAAAAAATCTACACAGAGGGCAAGGAGATCCAAAATGTTTGTGACTAATCATCATATGTCACAAGGCATCTTCAGGACCACCTGCAAGTTGGAGTTGTTTAAGGTAATTTAAATTTGATATTTTAATATATTTTTTAATTTTTTAATTTTAATATTTTATTGTTGATTTGTTAGATAGCCGAAACTCAATTTGCATCTCACACAATCGTCTTAAGATGACTTGTGAAGGTGCAAGAGGCCTTGAGCTCTATGGTCATCAACAGCTTGTGGAGTCTATGCAGGCAATCAAGCACAAAAAGAGCCTAAAAAGTAAAAGCATTGATCTTGGATGATGAGTGGTGGGCTCGTGTGGAATATGTTTTGAATTTCACCAAGCCCATCATGAGCATGATCAGGTATCTTGATACTGATTGCCCATGTTTGGGTGAAATTTATAATGGCATGGATTCCATGGTGGAGAATAAGACCAATAATAGAAGCCAAGGCACATGACCATAATGGCAACCAAACCCCAAACCCATACCCAAATCAGCAACTTATAAATAGATAACAAATTCCCTTGTAAGCCTCAACAAGGGGGTCATAAACCGAATTGGTGTCTTGCTTGGTGGTGACGTAAAATGCAATATTTATATATTGCATATTTATATTCCAATAGCTGAAAGTGCTTTGTTTCAACAGGTTGAAAACAGTTAGTGTTGTAAAAAGGGCACACTGAACCTATGAGCTAATAATGCAATTTGAATACGGCACTGGAATAAAAGTAGAAATATTTTTATCTCACCTAATATTAAAGCTTTAAGTTAAGATGCACTGCTAAATTCAAAAGCAACAAGCAACACAAATCAATTAGAAAGCCTTGCCAAATACCTGCATTTTGCTTTTGAAAAGACTCGATCAGGCTCAGTAATTCCATTTTTAGTACAGAATAAATTGGAGCAGGGCAAAGAATAGTGCTGTGAAAATTTTGTTCGCAAGTTATCTTTTGCCAAGGCATACAAACAGAAAGAAATTTTCCTTGAAGATGAGACAATGCCATTGCTGCCCTCAGATGTATGCTGCCATCAAATGTAACTAGAGCACGAGTAGTGAAATCTTTTGTTTCTGAATTGCATACAATCACCTGGCACTTGTCTTGAGGCACAAAATTTGTGAGTTCCTCTAACAAAGCTGTCTCACAACTAGCACTTGAAGGCTGTGGACTAGCATGCTGTCGAATAAGACCAACATCCACAATTCTGCGATCAGTGACACGTACTAAAGCCTGCAATACTTGGCTTTCAGTGACCTCTGTGTCTAGACCAGTCATAAAAACAGATCCATCTGTTTTCCCACGTCTACAATGCACAAGAGATCTACCTATGGCCATGCCGGAGCAGGCATATGCAATTCGATCAACATCTTCACGTTCACACCGAATGACAGCCATTCCCTTACTCTGCCGCCGAGGCCATGTAAGCATTGCTTTGACAGCTGGAAATCCAGGTCTTTTATGATCCATTACAGGAGTCATGTTGAAAGGAGAGACAGTTAAGAAAGAACCTACTAGCTCCATATTTTTGCCATGGGAGACTGCTTTCTGAGCTGCTTCAGGGGTAAAAAATGTTATTGTACCCCATTTTTCAATACCTAATCCTTCTTTTCCTGCCCCCGAGTGCTTTTGGAAACCAGCTATGCCACCAGTGCAATTTTCAAACAGTAATAATAGTTCTCTATCATCAAGAACTTGTACGTTTGGATGACAAACTTCAACACTTAAGTATTTATCCTCCATTTCAAGATGCTTTATTTCTGCACCAGCACCAAAAAGTGCCACAGGAGAGTACTTTCCACGGGGTGCAAAGAATAAAGACTTTTCCATGCAGTCATTATACATCCACCTCCGTTCACATTTCAACACATTATCCAGCAAGCCATATGCCTGGTCCATTTTCTCCACCACAGCAAAAAGTTGTAGTTCTTGTTTATCATGATCAACCTCTATACCCAACCTATGGCTGTTGCATCTTTGCTGAATGTGATCAACAAGTGAATGTAGATTGTAATTAGCCTTCCCACTGACTCTTTTTAAAAGACATCTTCCAAGTCCAGTAATTACTTTCTTCTGCATTGTAAGTTTTTTCAATCGAAAAATATCATAAGGAAGAGGTTGTATTGCGGAAACCCAGTCCTCCTCTACAACTGTCACACAAACCAAAAACTGTCTTGTCGTACATAAAAGTTCACCAAAGACAACCCAGGTAGGTTTGCTACCAAAAACTAACAGTGAGCATGAAGGATGAAGATATGCTTGCTGTTCTGTAGCAGCTATGTCATAGCCTAGACGATCATACCCTGAAAACATGGCTAGGTTTTCCACCATTGAGGACAGAATAATTCTCCTCAACACTATTCCATATTGGTTAGAAACAAATGGTACCCAAGACCAGTGCCTTTGAACAATTATATTCATTTCATGCTTAAGACACAATTCCATTTCTGTTATAGCATCTTTACACCGCATCATGGTCTTAGCATTGATACTGTTTTCCCAGCACCATCTGTTTCTCCTTCCTGGGGGTTCATTCTCCCATGCCTTGTAAACAGCAAGGAAAGTAAAAAGATCTCCATCTGGATGACAGAAACGGAGTTTCAGTCTATCAGACTTCGATTTTTCTGCTTCTGTACCAACCCTGCAAAAGATACTACTTGCATTTGCCATCACAGCAGCCAGAACAAGGCCTTCCCTACCCAAACCTTGAGAAAAACACTCTAGGATAATCTTCCCCAATCGAGGTTCTACTCCCAGTTTTACAATGTTCAAACCCGATTCAGTCAATTTTAAATGTCCCTGGCAAAACTCCACTGCACCTAGGTGGAATAAATTCTTTACAGCCATGTCAATGGCATCCTGGCTTGGGGCTTGAACAAAATCAAAAGATTCCAGGTCCTGAATACCCAAAGCTAGAAGCTTGAGAATAGCAATTCCAACATGAACTCGCAAGATTTCTGGATCTCTATAGGATGCCATAGCACTAAACTCCTCTTCTGAGTAGAGGCGGTAGCACACTCCAGGCTGAGTGCGCCCAGCACGACCAGACCGTTGAATGGCTGCACTTTGACTAATTTGAGACACCCTCAGCACATTCATACCCGTTTTAGGGTCAAACCTGCTCTCTTTCACCATGCCAGAATCCACAACAAATCTAACACCAGGTATTGTAAGAGATGTCTCTGCTATGTTTGTTGCAAAAATAACTTTCCTTTTTCCTAAAGGTACATCCTCAAATACACTATTTTGCTCTTCAATTGAGAGTTTTCCATGCAATGCAAATGTCATTGCTGAGGGTTTCTGAAACTGATCTCGAGCCCACTCTACTTCAAACTGGGAAGTTAAAAAAGCCAGAATCGCTCCCTCTTCTTCTTTTGCATGAATATCAGCAACTATCCTTATCATCTGAGTGACATATGAAGGAATATTGAATCGGCCATATTTTATAGTAGAGCTTTCTGAGGCTTCCACCTCATTTGCAACATACTTAATGTCAACAGGAAAATTCCTTCCTGGAACGTGAAAAATTGTGCAACCGCAAAAAAAATCTGATAATGTCTTTGCATCCGCTGTTGCAGACATTATGATAAGTCTTAAATCTGATCTTTTTAATAAGCATCTTTTGAGCAGTGCCAAAAGCAGATCTGTACTTATGCTGCGCTCATGAGCTTCATCTACTACAATGCAGCTGATGTGTGCCAACTCTGTGTCTGACATACATAGTTGAAGTAGCCTGTGATCGGTCATATACGTAATCTTGGCTAAGGGTCCTTCTTGTGGTAAATATGCAGTGCAACAAGCAACAGAGCATATGTCTTTATAGCATCCTCTGCATTCTCCTGCAACACGTTGTGTAAGAGACATTGCAGCAACTTTCCTGGGTTGTGTGCATACCAAGGAACCTTTCAAGGCAAACCCTGAGTCTGCAAGAAACTGCACTAGTTGGGTACTTTTCCCAGAACCAGTTTCTCCAATTAGTACCATTACCTGTCATTGGCCATTATTGAGGCTGTAAGAGAACAAACACTCAAGCTATAATTAATCAGGCATAAAAATGCAAGTGGTTTTTTTTAAATTGTGCATCTTCTATTACATTGAAAAGCAATAAACAGGATTGCGGATCCAATTTCAGCCACAAAGCATACCACCCAATACTCATGACAAGCACTAATAGTCAAGCTAGAATAGCCTTGATAAAGACAGTCCGGACAAACGATTAATGGTAAAAATATATTTTTGACAAAATAGAAGAGGGACAATTGAAAATATAAGGGGCACCAACGACTCTTGAACAAAATATATATATATATAAAAATATTGGTGCCCCTCAACAACTGAAAGCAATGGAACTCATACGCAATGGGCAAGTAACTCATTAAAAGGTCCAAAAGAATCTCCAATGAGAAATGTCTCCATAACTAAAGCTCTGCTGAATATAGGATCCAAATTGTCAGTAATAGCAGAAAGAAAACTACAATTCCCAACTTGAATTAAGAGACGCACAGAAATCCTTTCCTTATATCAAAATTTGGAATGTAATGCAAGAGAAACAAAGCAGAACGGAAATTCCACAAGAAATTGAATCCAGCATATAGACCAGAAAAGATAAAAGAGACTCAATGCAAGAAAAAATTTTAAAAAACACAAACAATGCAACACTGTTGAATTATACTGGTGGACACTTTTGCACTGTCTAGAATTGGTAATGGAAAGCAAGCCTGGATGTGTTGGCCATGCACAAAATAAGAAAGAAGGTTTCTTTGTTAAACAGAACTTTAATTGTTTTAACTGATTGTAATATATAATATTAACATAGCATGTTTACAAGTAAATTGATTTTCACACCCTTAGCTAATGCAAAATTTTAAACAGAGAAGAGTCCAGCTATTTGTCATTGTATAATTTACTTAAAACCCATCAGAAATAACCTTTTCTGCAAGCATTTCTTTAAAAAAAACCCAATTTCTCCCTGTTCCTAATAAGCATTCCTTCTTACAAAAGGAAATTCCACGAAGCTCCTGCATATCCAACAGGAAGGCTCTAAAAGATAAAATCCAAGAATTTTTCTTACAGTTTAAATTTTCATATTAAAATCATATTTTTAAATATGACATTCCAGTAGCTCCTCAAGTTGGCACACACTTGATGGACAGAAACAGAGGTTCAGGCCTAGCAGGTGCAAAGTAAAAGTAAAGGTATAGACACAAGACTTTTGATGGTCAGTGGACAGGGAGGAAGGAGAAGAGGTTCAATTCAGTGCCCTTTGAAAATCCTGCTCAACTAAGGTGTTACAAGCTTTCACCTTGAGTTTCTCAGCTAGTATTCTCACTGTGGTGACACAGCAGCAACAGCAACAGGTCCAGACCTGTGCACAGCAGAGAGATCAGAATGGAGAGGGATACAGCACCGGTCTTCTTTTCTATTTATGTAGAAAGAGGGTGAATGCATGCCTCCAGCACACATGTACCAAATATAGAACTGCTCCTATATATTCAGAATATAGATCAAACCCCACTCCACACTATATCTCAATACGAAATCCAAACACATACAATACTCCACATGTCTCTTGTAAGCTAAGTCACAAGGTTCGGCGAACTTCAAGCATGGAGTTCGAATTTTATCGAATCTGAAAATTTTATTTAAAATTCGTTGAAATTCGCCGCACTTTTTGGTGCAGAATAAGCGCTGTTATTTTCATTAAAATATATTATTGAACTGCCGTGATTCTTCTGCCACGATTTTCCTGGGTTTTCTACCGTGATTTTCCTGGATTTTCTGTTGCGATACATTCCTGTGGTTGCGTGCAGAAACTAGATCAGACTCGGTAAAATATAAATTAATAACTATAGGTACCCGTTTGACAAACAATTGCGTTCTGGGCATACAGGAATGTTCTGCGATGGTTGCAGCAGAGTGTATATTTCTATGGCAGCAAAACTATATATTCAGCATCAGAAGAAACACCCAGATATCTCACGTCTAGTGGCTGTCACTATACAGCAGTGCTTAGGAGTATCAAGATAGATGATAAATCGGTAGCAAGCCCAATGCTAAGCCTCCCAATCTCAGACGCCCTCAACTGGAACTGAACGCCCACCCTGATAATGGTTAATAGTGGATTGTAAAAGGGAAACTCCCTGAATGGTGCTCATGTCCAGCCCTGGACTCCATACGACCCTTACACCAGCAATATAAACCCTCAGATTCACACGCCAAGCACAGAGTTATCATATAATTGTTCCTTCGTCCATCTACAGGGACTCACGACATCTATAGAGGTTAATATTCAGCCTTCAAACAGTATCGACCCCTTTAGCAAACAGCAATCTCCTTGCAAGGTATTAATGAACCTTCAGTCACAAAAGGAAATCATCCCAACTGAGGAAATAAGGATATTCGCCCAATCTTCAACACAAAAATACAAACCCTTGCAAAGACAGCTTCAATCTGAATAGTATTCGATTTCTCCAAATTTCATCCAATCCTCAAACTCCCCGAGACGGAAATGTAAATCGTTGTCACCAGCGAATGCCCTCACAAAGAAGAACCGCTACTAATGCTATAAATTTATAATAATATAAATTATAAACTAAGTTATATTACATTAAAAAATTGTTATAACTTCTATTTATTAATATATATATATATATAGTTTAAAATGTTAAAATTAATTAAATATATGCTGTTTAAAATTTAATATTAAATTAAATTGTTATATAATAATATGATTTTATACATAAGGCGAATTTAATCCGAATTTTTTACTTTTCAAATTTTCTCCTTGCCGAACTTCATCCGAATTTCAATGCTGCCGAACTCGAACTCGAATTCGAACCTTGTGACTTAGCTTGTAAGTCTCTTGCCTACAATATAATACTCAACTACGTACCACTAGTCCTTATCCACATGTAAGGTAAATTCTTCTATTCTAATCAACTAGTGGGATGACATGCAGAGCAACGCATTGCAATCCTTATTCATTACTACCTAACTATAATATCATATCCCTTAATTTCATCATCTCGATCCCCTTAATTGTGGGCACTGGATTAAGGACAGTAACTCATTGTTTTCTTTGCATGCATGATTTCAACTTTTTTTCTTGCAATATGGTGTTTTGCATGCATGCTTTGCTTTTCTCTGCTTTTTCTTTTTGGACGAAGAATACCTGCATCCAACATCTCTTATACCAATTTATCAATCTCTCTTTTGCACATGGGCATAAAAATATGGCCTACTCTTTAATGGTTGTCCATCTAGAACTAGCCGAATGCAATGATCCTAGTCTCTTTTGGGTGGTAGATCCTTTGGCATCTCTCCAAATACTGATAATGCATGGCAAGATACTGTTGGTTTGGGAACTTTTAATTATTCCTTTGATGTCACATTTGTCTCTAGAGCTGCTGCTTCTTTCTCATTTCCCATAGAAGTCGCATTAGTTTCCCAAGTCTTGTGATGTAAATGTAAATCTACTATTAAGGATTCCACAAAACTCTTCAGAGAAGCTAATTGTTTGAGTATTTCATCAGTATCTTCTTTCTTAGCATCTGTAGTGATGCCACCAAAATAATTTTCACAATTACTTAACTTAAATCAACATAAGCTGAAATTTTTACCGTACCTTACTTTAGTGAAAGAATCTCACTTTGGTGAAAAAAATCTCCAAAAACTCATTGTTTTGTAGCCTTGAGAGTGAAATTAGGTGAAACCCTAATTTCACATTAACTCCTTCACAAATGCTTCTAATGGCCTTTAGCAACCCTCCACATTTTAGAAAAAAGTTAACAAAATTGGGATATATATGTGCTTAACAACACAACCTCCTAAACCCAAAAAATTGCATCATTTCTTGCGTTCTAGGTACTAAGATCATGCTTTGATATCCCACTTGTAATGAAATTATTTGCAAAAGAGAAGAATATGGTAGGAAATAAGAAGCAAATTTTTGATAAACATAATTCACAATATGATGATAATAAAACTAGCCGCTACCTCTTACATAGATGATAGGTATGCCATGGACAACATCCAAACCAACCCTACTACCTATATAAAACTAAAGAAATGATCATTTGACTTAATTATAAGTTACGATAGCCACAAGTCAGCCATACCCATCCCAATGCACACTTATAAGTTAAGGGCATAGCATTAGCATTTGGCCAATTGGAATTCAAATTCCAAGGAGCTTCATCTTGACTCCAACAACTATAGGAGAAAAGACAACTTTCTAGCTATTTTGACAGAAAGGATCATTACATTTGAGCAATCTTACACCCACCAAGTTGTGGCCCAACATTTTTAGTAATTGCAAGTAGTATCCATTATCTAAAACAAATGAACAGAGATTATAAATCAGCATGAAGATCTGAAAAGAGTAACTACAGCATAACAACAGTCCATTAGGAACAAAAGTCTTCAATAAAGGTGGCTAGCAAGAAAAGGGCACCTCCACTTGTTGAAATGATTATACAGGTGAAATTTTTAGAAAGAGAGGCTCAACAAACCAAGGCCCTTAACCTTTGAATTCATCACTTTCCTAAGCTCATTGATATTTTCATTTTGAAAGCTGACCAGCTTTTTCACACAACTATTTTGACCTAAAGAAAATCTCCCTTAGTACTACTAAGATGATTCCTAATACCACTCTTGTTATCAAGTTTCAGCCTAAAAAAGTGAATCTACATGTATTAAAATCCAAAAAGAAATTACCACCTTTCCCAACAAGGTTTATTTAAATTCTATATGCATGTTTCACATGACTTCAAATGGATGCGATTTGGAAGAATTACACCCAATTGTACTTTCCAAAAGAGAAAACAAATGGAGGGAAATGATACATTATTCTCCTCTCCAAGGGTGGGTGCATGCTTACCCATCCAAATGATGGGACTCTCATGTCTTTGCAAGGGATGTATCTCTATTGCATGCTAGAACAGTAATGGTTTAATGGGCTTTTCTCCAAGCACCTTTCAAAATGCCACTGGATTGTGAGACCTTATCTTTGTTTCAATACCTATTCATCCTCCAATATTGCAGCCATCTATTGCTACACTAGAAGTGCCCTATACCCATGCCATACAAAGAGTACAACAATGGAAAGCTTTCTGAATATGGGACTTGATTCACAAAACAACCTTCGAAATTGAAAGGCTGACTCCTTCTACTCTAAAACTAACCTAACAATGAGAAGATAAGGGATAGAAAGAATACGAAACTGAAAACTAACTAGGAAGCGATGCACCACCCTCCTTTTTCTCATTTTTGAGAGAAAATGTTAAGGCCTGCAAATTCTTCACCTCTGAAGAAAACTTCATTTTGGACTACAAGATTTTGCTTTTCAACTTTAGAACAGATTGAATTTTGAGGAGAGCATGCACTGGGCTGCTTATGTTTCAGTATGCTAGGCTGAAAATTGTTGATATTTCCCTAATTAGGCTTCAGTGGGTTTGGAATGACAATCTGCATAGGGGAATTCAGGGCTGCAAGCTGCCTTTTGAAAGCCATACATTTGTTTGATAATTCTGAAACAAGGTTTTTCATTTCAGCCACCTCATTTGGACCAAAAGACTCAATAGAAGAGGCGGGTGGGCTCAAAATCTTCATTGGATCACACTAGATAGCTTGGAGGAGTTCACAATTTGAAGGTAGCAAAGAAACTTAGGGTTATGGGAGCAATTCTTCCAAACTGTATTAAGGTTTTGCTCAGCTTGGACAGCTAAATCATAGGCTTGTGGAACAGTTTTACCACCTAACATTATAATCGTCAAAACCAATTCAGAATCAAGAGCTTTTAACTAATAAATAAATGTAAAACCTGGTGGAGGACGCACATCTGCAAGTACATCTCCCATGTCTTTTTTGAACCTTAAGTTGACACCACCCATGGACTCCATTGAAGCTTTTTTATGGTGATGAGATGTTGGATCAATAAAAATTTGTCTGCCTTCTTGAACTTTTCATGCAACAATGTTCGCAATTAATCCCTGTTGGCAATGCAAGTTGAAAGGAAATATGCATCTACTCAAGATAATTTCCACATAACCCAAATAGAGAAATCTATGCAAACAAGTATTCAAAATCCATATGCAAAAGAATAGACAACATACCATCAAAGATGACACAAGATATACCTTGGGAAAACCCTCAAAAGGGAAAAACACAACCTCCAAAAGTATCCATCACTTGTGTATTATTCAGCAATAAATATTACAATACATCTTCAGAGTCCTCCATGAACACCTTTGATACATCAAACCCTCTACAAGCACTCCATTTGAACAAGCATGTAACCACACATCCAATGCCATGCTTCAACCCTCACAAATGCTAACAAGAAATGCTCTCAACAAGCCAATTATCCAACCTTAAATAACTACCAATGTGTTTTCTTTTATAGCAACAAGCTCACACAAAACCACCAAGTGGTATTACATAAAACAATGTGACTAATACCATGAGCTTACAAAACCAAACCCCTCAATTAATATTGGTACTAAGTTTTCCCAGTATTAAATATTATTCTCATGTGCAACCCCACATTAAATATTTAAACCAATGTTACATACAACACATAAAGTGGCCACAAGAATGCTAGACTCATGTGATGCACACATCCCTAGATCCCCTAGGTGCACCACATAATAAATAAAATATTACATTATAACATTATGTAAGGTGGGCAGCACACATTAAGTAAAGTCAAACATGAACTAGGGAACAATCCCTCTAGTCACATATACCATCAAGGAATCAAAGTGCTCCATGTGCTCCATCAAGATACCTACAACAAGAATCAAGGTGACCACCATCTCAAGCATGAATGCTCTCATCCTCCATCATGCCAACACACAAAGATAAGAAGCCATCCAAATAGATGCACACTATCTATCACAAAGAAGCATAAGTCATGCCTCCAACCGATATCCCAATACACAAACACTCAATCCAAAGGTAACAAGATGTATCAATAGCTGTCACGATATAATCACCATAGCTGAAAATAGCACCCACAACAAATGCTAACACATCCAACTATTCATACCTTAAAGGTATACAAAACATAACAAGTGAACCTCATGCCATCAACATATACAAACCATAACATGCAATCACAAGCTTCAATTGCCAAACCTATCATATAATGAACAATCACATCCAAGAACTCCCACTACATAGGTAATGTCAAATCTGAAAATGATCGAGGCATCTAAGATCCACCAATATCAACACATAGAAGTGTAATTAACATCATGTAGTACCAAGGAACATGCACAAAGATATGCAAATCATGCAAACCAATATTCTGCAATCCAACTCTCAACACAAGTCTCCATAGCTCTCCCAAGTTCTTCACACCCAACAAAGGAAAAAGATAAAGGAACCTCCATGTTGCCACCAAAGAACAATGAACAACACATGACCATAAACATAGTGATCACCATAGCTCCACACAAGATCTCAAATCCAATGTCATGTGAATACAAACATCCAAGAAGAACAAGATTAAAGAGAGAACGTGAAAATCAAAACATGTAGCATGTCCTTCTACACACACCTCTAAATGTTAAGTTGTGATAAGTATGATCTCCTCCATAAAACCCCAAAGAGAATAACTCCATCCACATCTAATCATAACCAAGATGTATGCATCTCAAACCAAAATAAGATCAAACCATAACGATTCCCAATCAAATAACATCTCCTAAACTCAACATCAATGAATAATCTCACAATGCATAAGCAGATAAACATGCCAACATCCCTCAAATGAACCCTCCAAAACTATCCATAGCTCAAGATCCATATGCATGAGAAGATAAAGCATAGAACATAATGCATCTGAAAGTAACAATGGGCAATACCTCTTAAATGATAAACCACCGAGTAGACCAAGAGTTGGGAATGAGAATGCTACTCCAAGATATCCAAGTCATCAAACTCATCTAAGAACAATCTCCTCATAGGTCTATGTTGAACTCACGTCCAACCAAGGTGTAAGCTCGTTGAACTTCTATCTAAAACCTCATCAATGAGTAACCGTCTCAACACACGTCTTTAATCACAAGAGATTTCCTAGCCTCACCTATGTCTCCAAGTATCCATGAGTCCCTGTAACCAATCAAACCATGCCAAACTCCAAATGCAACATAGCACCATCATGAAGCTCCCAAGCAAATGATCAATGTACCCAATACCAAGAGAACCAACCTAGATCAATGTCAAAGTCCCAAATGCATGCCTGCAAAATCAGGAACCCATCATGACATCATGATCTCACACCTCCTCAAAAGATCATATGCTCCAATGAACATATCATGCACCTGTATCATGCCAAAACTCTAATGTGCACAAACAAGAGTATACCATTACATATACATAAAACCATCCTATCAAACAAGTATTACATGTCAAATGAAAAATCATGACACCTCAACCAAAGACTCAATAAGTCTTGCATGGCAAACAAGATGTCAACATCTCCATGCCACATGACAATAACCATCTCCTGCAAAGAAGATCATCCACCATCAAATGGTGAATCCATATCGTCACCACAAGCTCCCACTAAATCGTGATACTAAGCTCTCCACGCAACATGATAACCATCCTTTAAATGAAGATCCTCCATGGCCCCAACACAATCAAAATGATCAATGTACCCAATACCAAGAGAACCAACCTAGATCAATGTCAAAGTCCCAAATGCATGCCTGCAAAATCAGGAACCCATCATGACATCATGATCTCACACCTCCTCAAAAGATCATATGCTCCAATGAACATATCATGCACCTGTATCATGCCAAAACTCTAATGTGCACAAACAAGAGTATACCATTACATATACATAAAACCATCCTATCAAACAAGTATTACATGTCAAATGAAAAATCATGACACCTCAACCAAAGACTCAATAAGTCTTGCATGGCAAACAAGATGTCAACATCTCCATGCCACATGACAATAACCATCTCCTGCAAAGAAGATCATCCACCATCAAATGGTGAATCCATATCGTCACCACAAGCTCCCACTAAATCGTGATACTAAGCTCTCCACGCAACATGATAACCATCCTTTAAATGAAGATCCTCCATGGCCCCAACACAATCAAAGAACTCAACACCGAGATCCCTAAGGGAAGAGTACAAACCATGATCTCCAAACCAAGAAGACACAACACTACCAAACCATGATCTCAAGCCAAAAAGATACACCACCACAAACCAAATAGGAACCAATCCAACAACACCAACAAAGAACCTACATAAACAATCAAGGCATGCCAAAGTCCCCAAGGCACAAAGAACATCCATGACACCATGATCACCCCCAAATGTACCAACAAAACAATTCAACCGTGTCAAACATGTTTGCATCACATAGTCAACTATATAGGTCCCTCATCATGATTGCACCCGGTAATACCATCTCTCCTCCTCAACATGACAACCAAACCAGCAAAGCAAGTGACTAAACCAAGCCACAAATCTGAATTTGTAACAACACTGATGCATTTATGGGCATAGACAACCCATATCCAAGTCATTAATGCAACATGTGAGCATAGACAACCTACAACACTGCACAACTCATAGATGCAACAATGCAACATATAAATCTAACAATACACTGATAACCATGTCAAATGAAAGTAATCAAAGATGCACATGTGAGTATACAATGACTCCAACATCAAATCACCAAGATCCGAATAGCCATAAGCTCACAAAATAACCATAGTCAAAAGAACCCATAAACAGCTCAGATAGAAATAACAAATAAATCATGTCAAAACATCACCAAACCTGTCCCACTATGGAGTGCTTTTAACAAGCTTTTCGTTGACTATAAGAAGTCCAAATTCTAACTCCACATGCACAAGTTATCATCTCTCCAAGCTCGAAGAGAAAATCTGACTTCCAGCAAACAAATCACTATCAAAACAAAAAAATCTAGAAAAACTACTAATACCACTGCTTGGAACCACCTTTCCAACGAGTATAAGAAGTTGAAAAACAAACACCCTCGGAAAAAGTTATGCCCCCTTAAAAAAAGTTGCACAATTTGGCTCATAAAGCAAAGCTAGTGGTGGCAGAGCGGCCCGCCGATGGTGGTGGCGCCATTCACTGTACTCCGAACCTGACGCCATTATCAAAACAAGTTTTTTTTTTTTGGTTTTTAAAGTTTTTAATATAAAACTAGACAACATTTTTTTTTTAAATTATTATAGGCAATGTAAGAAATTTAATGGTAAGCATTTAATATTAAAGCCTTGATTGGGGGAGCTTCGGCCCCGTCTATGTCGACTAACAATTGACCAGTCGATCAGCAGCGTCGTTCAGTCTATCAGCCAAACTGGTACGCGACAAAGCAGTCGGGGGTCTTCACAAAACCCTCATATCTTGCAATGTCTTCATTTTTTCCATGCAAGCCCTGGATTCAAACTATGCACCAAATCTACTCGAACAAGTGTTATACAAACCACAACCATGGCTCTGATACCAAATGAAAGAAAATATGCATCTACCCAAGATAATTTCCGCATAACCCAAATAGAGAAATCTATGCAAACAAGTATTCAGAACCCATATGCAAAAGAATAGACAACATACCATCAAAGATGACACAAGATATACACTGGGAAAACCCTCAAGAGGGAAAAACCCAGCCTCCAAAAGTATCCATCACTCATGTATTATTCAGCAACAAACATTACAGTACATCTTCAAAGTCCTCCATAAACACCTTTGAAACATCAAGCCCTCTACAAGCACTCCATGTGAACAAGCATGTAACCACACATCCCATGCCATGCTTCAACCCTCACAAATGTTAACAAGAGATGCTCTCAACAAGCCAATTATCCAACCTTGGACAATTACCTATGTGTTTGCTTTTATAGAAACAAGTTCACACAAAATCACCAAGTGGTATTACATAAAACCATGTGACTAATAGTCTAATACCATGAGCTTACAAAACCATTAACCCCTTGTTTAATATTGGTACTAAGTTTTCCCAATATTAAATATTATTCCCATGTGCAACCCCACATTAAATATTTAAACCAATTTTACAACACATAAAGTGGCCCCAAGAAGGTTAGACCCATGTGATGCACGCATCCCTAGATCCCCTAGGTGCACCACATAATAAATAAAATATTACATTATAACATTATGCAAAGTTATGCAAGGTGGGCAGCACATCTTTTCCTAACATGCAAGCAAGTGCAGAACCTCTAAACCAATCCAATGTCTTGCCCTTGAGAGATATAACTAATACTCTATGACAACATCCCCATTCGTAATATTATGAACTTAGCACAAATTTATCACATCTTGCTTGTGATCAATAGGAGACACAAAACCATCTCCATAAAACCTAGGGAGTGCTCTCAAAGAAGATTTTAGAATAGGATCCCTTCATTGGTGCAACTGCAAAGGAACACCAAAATCCCAAGCTCCAAATGGTTGATTCCTTGGATTAGCCATCACATTTTGAGATACAATTAATTGAACATAGATTTGCTTGGTCTGCTGAAACAAAGAGATGAGGTTTTCTAACCAACAAAATCACCAGGTAGATGATACATGTTCCTTAGAGCAGATTTTTTTATGATTTGCCACCAAAATCACAATATTTTGAGCAAATAGAAAGGTCGAAGCCTTGGATTCATGCCACCAAGTATACCAAAAAACTATTGTTACTCTAATATCAAAGCCATATATTGTTACATCAAATGCGTCCTATACCCACACCACATAGAGTACAACAATGGGAAATTTTGTGAATGTGGAGCTTGATCCAATGACCTCCAGGGTTAAAAGGTTGGCTCTTCCTACTCTACTACTAGCTCAATAATAATTGGGATGAAAGGGAAAGAAAGAACATGAACTGAAAACCAACTATAAGGTGATGCACTGAAGTGGAAGGCCCTTCCAATTGTACAAAGATTACAAACAAATGGTCTAATAGTCAAGGGAGATGGTGAAGACAAATCTACAACAATGAAAAGGCAAGGAACAACATTCGCCTTATTATTCAACACAGAAAGTCAGCAACTACTCTCAAGAGATCAATGAATCCTGCTAAACCAAGGCTGCTTGAATGCAAATTTAAAGGTAAAGAGAAGGTTTCACAACAAAGTCACATAACCAAATAAACACAAACACAAAATGAACACAATGACAAGCAACGCAAAAGGCAATAACCGATCACATTTTATTAGCTATCGGAGGTTTGTAAGAAAAATACATCTACCCTCATGCTTGAGTCTACAATTCTTGTTATATAAATGGTAAGTCTTTGCCAGAAAAATCCTCCTCTCATAAAGGCCACAAAATTGTTAAAATAAAACCTAATAACACTCCCCAATCACACACTATCTCTACAAAAATCTGATAAGCAAAGACCTTTATCCAAGCAAGCCTTTGCCTAAGAGAAATCCTCAGCCATCGTGCTTTCTCACATCATTTACAATACAACATGCAAGATTGATTTGCAAAGGTTAAACACAAAACCAAGCTTCGAAGTGGAGTACTTTTTTTGCACTAGAAGACCTAGGTGAGCACTAACCATGCTCCCTCCACTCACAGACCACTTTTTGTTTTTAGCCTGCAAGTTTATCACTCATAGGTCAAGAGGCATTCTTGGTTTTCGAAGGGGAATGCAATTTTTTACACTTTTTGACCCATGTGAGCCCCAAGCATGCTCCCTCCATTCATACAACACTTTTTTTTGGCCTTCAAGCATATCACTCATAGGTCAAGAGGCATTCTTGGTTCTAAAATTGTGGCCTCCCTCATCATTGGCCTAAGGCGCCTAAAACAAACATGCACTCCTAATAAATATGGTTTTGAGTTTAGAGGGATACCCCACCCCTCCTCTATGCCTTCATTGTAGTATTTTATTCCCCCCATGCTTCATCAACTTTTATTGCGTGGATTGATGGCAATACATATGTCATATATTGATCCCAATCCAAAGATTATCCATTATTATTTATCTACTAAAATGGGGCCTGCCAAACACCAATACATGAGGATGTGCTCTACCTTTACAAGACTAAGTAGATTGATTTACAAAGTACATCAGCTCTTGGGATAACCTTGTCATGACTAGTGGGAGACATCTTCTTGAGTGAGGCAAGTGATATGACCTTCACATTCTTAATGGGTTACCTTGTTTACCTAAATCCACCTTTTTTTAACATGGAATGGGAGTAAATGAGGCTAATTATGCTCTTGGCAATAGATCTCTAATTCCTCAAATGGTCTTGTTGTGACCTTTTCACACATCGCCCCATTCAAAATGGGGACCCCCTAATTTTTTGCTCCATTTTGGTCTTTTGGCTTTGGTTTTCTCTCTCTCTCTCTCTCTTTCTGTCTCTTTCTGTTGTCTGATTTCCGGGGATGTGCTCGTCTGTGCGCTTGAACGTGAAATTTTGGCCAAGCCTGTAGAATTAGGGTTTGTATTTCTCTGATCAATCTGAGGTCAAATGAAGTGAATAAATTGAAATCTGAGACTAACGTTGTTGTCAGCATGCTTCCAGCAGGCTCCCAGCTAAGTTTCATCAAATTCCGACGACTTACTATTTTTAGTAAGTGTGCAATTCAGGGCATTTTCTCAGCACTTTCGAAGTTTCAATCGCCACGCTACATCCAGAACGTGTCAAGCTGCTCATCTGCAAATTTTGAGCCAAAACAGATAACTTTCTATTTTTAGCAAGTTCACCTTCAGGGGTTGATTTTAGGGTTTACATGCGAAGTTTTCCAATGCATGTCTAGAGAATATTTATGGGTTTTATGAGACCTTCACGATGATATAACATGCAAAATGAGATGATCACTTTCAGAGTTCAGCCTTCAAGGGCTATTTTTAGGGTTTGCATGTCAGAGTTTTCAGCGCATGTCGGGTGATTCCTTGTGGGTTTTTCGAGGCCTTCGCAGTGATGTGACATGCAAAGCAAGATGACCAGTTTTCAAAGACTTACTATTTTTAGCAGGTCCATTTCGACAGCTGCCCAGCGCATCAAAACCACAAACAGGGCGAAATGCAACAGAAATGAGGTCAAACGAAGGTCATTTGATATACATGCAAGTCAAATTAGGGTTTCCAGCTTTGGGACCCAAAATGAGGGGTAAAATGTCAGAATTTTCGAAAACCGGTGTATCCCACTACAATCAGCATCTTTCAAGCTATCCACCGGTAAAATTTGAAGGCAATTGGAGCACTTACTATTTATAGTAAGGCGTTCCAAAAACTGACTAAAAATAGTAAACCAGCAGCAGGCGCCAGTGTGAACGGGCAAGTCATCCGATGAGGAGCACGTCATTCAAATTTCAAGTCAAACGGAGTTGTGGAGATCTCAGAATCAAGCAGTTGCTATAAATAGCAAACCACCTTCAGAACGTGCTATAAATAGCAGGTCAACTCGAGATGGCAGTATGAACAGGCCAATTAGGTCATGAGGGTCTTGTAGTTAAAATTTCAAATCAATCTAAGCTTCAGAGATGTGAAAATCAAAGGACTTACTATATATAGCAGGGCATAGACAAGCTGGCAGAAGCAGGTGTGGAGAAAATTCTAAGTCAGAAGGTTCATCCTTCACCACATGTGAAATGCGCCCACCTCACAGGAAGAAGCTGGATGGATTTTCTAAGGCAAAGAATCTTATCCTACAGGCTACCTCAAATGCGCCCTCTTCAAGGATGAAAGTGTTAAAAATTTCTAAGGCATGAATGTCCACCTGACCCCTCCAAATGCGCCCATGCTAAGTCTAGCTGGCTGGCAGATAAAAAATTGTCTAAGGCATGAATCCCATCCTCCTGCCTATATGAAATGCGCCCTCTTCAAATCAAGTTGCAAGGTGGTGGCTAAGAAAAAGGTGGTGTTGAAGCTCATCCTTCACCACCCCTCAGATGCGCCCTCTTCAAGGATGAAAGTGTTAAAAATTTCTAAGGCATGGTGTTTATCCACCTCCATAGGCTAAATGCACCCTCTTCAAAATGGAGATGTTTAGAAAATTTCTAAGTGTTGAAGTAAATCCGCCTCATACATCAAAATGCGCCCATCCTCCTGCCCATGAGAAATGCGCCCATGTTTGAAAAGAAGTCAAAGAGGTCAAAAAAAGCGTTGAGAAGTTAATCCTTCACCATGCATGAAATGCGCCCATCTTGCTAAGTCTTCAAATGCTCCCAAAATGCATGTTATAGGTAAAAGGGAAAAACACCTAAGTCAAGGTCCACCACCACCCTTTGAATGCGCCCAAATGAGGCATGTAAAGACAAAACATGTACATGCAAGGAAGGAATTCCAAGGCGTTGAAAGGTCAAATCCTCCATGAAATGCGCCCATGCAAAAGGAATCTAGGACGTCCAAGATGAAAGTAAAAATGGAGGAAATTTACCAAAGCATTTATGTTGAACAAAGTGAAGCTGGTTGGTGAATATTGCTAAAGCGTTGAAATAAAAAATATCCTCCTCAAGGTGCTAAATGCGCCCAAGGTGCATACTAGAATAAAATTTGAAAAGGTGGCAAAAGGCGTAGAAATAAATTAAGTCCTCTTCAATGGGCTATATGCGCCATGAGAAAACATGCTAGGCGTTGAAGTTAATTCCTCTATGATGCCTATGTGCGCCCAAGCTAGTGATAAGGTGGTGGAATATTTTTCCTAAGTGTCAATATTTAAAATTTCATCTCTAGAGGAAAAATATGCCTAGACTTGAAGGAGTGATGAAATTTTCTGAGGCATGAATGAATTTGCGAGAAGAAGTCAGAGGATGCCAGCTTCGCGAGGTTGATCAAAATTTTCAAGTCAGAGCAAGAAAATAAGCCTGGGGATGAAGAATTGGATTAAATTTGATGAAAAAATATTTTCCTAAGGTTTAAAATTCAAAAAAATTAAATGTCCCCCTTCGTTGTAGACCCATGAATTCAACACATTCTGAAGGGAATTTTCTTCTGGGTATTGAAGATCTTCGACAAGGAATGGATTTTAGTGTCTTCTGCACTTCACCAAGGCTTTTAAGATGGAGAATTTGATTAGCACTTGAATTATGAAATTTTCCTAAGGGAAATTTAAACTTTTTCTAAGGCAAAGTGAATAAAATGTGTTTTTGAAGGTAAAATGCTTCAGATGATGAATTTGAAATGGATTGCCTAGATGAATTTGATCGAATTCTTCGTGAAATGAATCTTCTAGAGTCAAAGATGAATAAAACTAAATGTCAGAGCTTCAGCTGGTGAATTAAATTTCTTAAAGAGTGAATTTGAAGTGAATTTTTTTCAAAATGAATTTAAATGCTAAGTACGCCAATCAAGGTAAATCTTTTGAAATTCTAGAAGGTCAAGATTCTAGACGCCAGGTGACAAGTGTTGAAATTGCCAGAGGGAGGGAAATTCGAATTCCTGCTGTGAAGTAGTGGAGATTTAATGAATTAGCTAAACTTGGCTTCCTTCTAGAATTCGACTTGCCTATATGAGCTGAAAGTTGATTCATTTTTCCCCATCAGTTGAAGAGTACGACTTGAGCTCTGAAATAGCAAATTGCAGTACAGGTTGAGAGTTGTTGAAGAAGTTCGATATGAAGCAGAGAAAACTTACAAGGCTACAATTTGAAAAGTGTTGGCAAGTGCGACTTAAGCTCTGAGGTTGAGATTGCATTACAAGTTTGTGGCTGAGTATTGAAGAAATTCGATTTGAAGAAGGAGAATTGTTGAAGCTGAAATTTGAAGTCTAAGTGGCTGAAGCAAAGTTGGCCGATTTTATCCAAGAATTGAAGTTGTTGAAGCTTAAGAAACTTTCTAAGTGTTGAAAGTTCAAAATTGTTGGAGGAGAAGTTGAGGTTTGCAGATGAAATATGATGTTGCAACTTCTCAATTTTAAAGTCGATTGGCAGCCCCATGTTATTTTATTATTTTTCTAAGTTAATTGCTAATGGTTGTTTATTATTTTGCAGGATGGTTGAAGTAAGAGCAACTGGCAGAGATGGCAATGTTGCATCCAGGCATGCTGTTATCAAGAAGCTGAGCAAGCCTTTCCTGCCAGAGTCAAAATTCACTTCAAAGTTGAGCAGGCTAGCTGATACAAATTTGGGCTCTTTCAACATGGAGGCTTTTAAAAGTCGAATGATGGGAGTTGGCAGTCATCATCCTTCGATCACTTCACACAACATTGTTCGAAGTGGACTATATGCAGCTGTTGGTTTTCCGCCAGCTATTCAGTGTCCAAAGCTGATGATGGAGTGTGCTAATTGCTATGATCCTAATCACAGGTCCATTGTTTCACCAGATGGTCAAGTATTCGCCAACCTCACTCCTGCAGCTATCGGCGAAGCTTTTGGAATCCCAGAGCACAAGAGGATGATTTACAAGACAAGAGAGCGTGCTGAGCGAATGTATGCTTCAACATTCGAGAGATGTGCCGACATGATCAACACTCGTTGGATGAACAAGCCCAAGCCCTCTCGTACAAAGTTGTCGAAGCAAATTATATCAGATGATTTGAAGCAGGAGTATTGTGACCTGATCATGATGCTTAGCAGAGTCGAAGGTTGCCCTCAAGCATTTATTTTTGAGCCATGGATGTTCTATTACATAAATCTCGTGTTGGAAGGAAAAGAGCACATCAACTGGGCTATGATGATTAGTGACAACTTGCATGAGCAGCTCCTGAGTTTGAGGACGAAGACATTCTACATGGGCTCCTCCATTGTTTACATGTTGGCTCGTATGACGAAGTATAGGGGAATGTCATACAACGAGCCAATTGGTTGCGGCTCTCATCAATTCAAAATCCATGAAGCTTGTCTGCAGCTGCACCTGACGAGTACCTCCCATTACAAGTGGGTCAATGATGCCTTTACCATGCATATAACGAGATCAGTTCAACAGAGGACTCATCATAGGATCTCGAGGGAAGCTCAGGAATTGATAGAAAGGTATGGGTGCTGGTTCATTCAGTTTCCAAAATTTTCTTATATCAGGCTACAAGGTTTTTCTTCATATCCATATAGATTGCCTAAGTACCTAACCAATAGAATTTTGATGTTAGAGATATCTAGGCAACTTGTTGCCTTTGATAAGATTCAGAAGAGAAAGAAGAACAGAGGGATTGACTTCCCGATTGTCATGGGGAATTCAGACGAGGTGTGTCCTTCACTTCAGGCAACCAGAGAAGCTGAAAATGAGCTTCAGTTCTTTCATTTTTCTTATCACACCAGCAGATAGCATTATGACCCACACAACAATATCAGATGGGTACTGTCAGAAGAGTTCAAGCATAAGGCGAATATTGAGGATTACTGAGCTGGTGCATCAGATGAGGCTAAGGTTAGGAAAAGAATGTTCTCAAGGCTACCATTGAGTATGATCAGGGAGTGTGAAATCATTCCAGTACCAGACCAGGTAGATGAGGACATGAACATTCTCCATCCAAATTATGAGGCAGTGAGAAACACGCCACTTCCACCACCGGATTGGTCAGAGCCAGAGATTGTTGATTTGGACACGCTTTGTATCCCAATCATGACTTTCACCAGAGCATGGGTTGAAAGGCATGTGAGCAGATTGAAGAGTAGGTCAATTCCTTTGACTTACAACTTGATGGGAGATCATAGGACACCCACTACCAGCAAGAAGAAACAGATTACTCAAGGTCCGAAATCTCGAAGGAAGGAGCTAGTTCAGCCCGAGCCTCCGAGAGTTGTGATTGAGTCGCCTAGGCCCTTGGAGACACATTCTCCAAGTATACAAGAGGTTTCTCTATTTGTTGATCAAAGAAATGCATTCAATCAGGAGCAGGAGGTACATGAAGAAAATCAGCCACCACGAAGAGAATCAGTTGGCTAGAGTGTTAATGTGCCTACTAGAGATAATCAGCAGGAGGAAGATGAGGAGACTACTACTGATACACACTTCCAGCGTGAGTTAGAAACGGCTCTAGAGGATGATGCAGTTTCAGGAGATACTCAGCCATTAGAGGTCGATGAGCCTCGCCATAATGAAATCAAAGTAGAACAAGTCCGTGAGGAGGAAGCTAGAGAGGAGTAGCCGTTTGTTATACAGCAAGTTGTACCTGATTGGCTTAGAGATAGAATGAGAAGGAGCCCCAATGAAGAGGCTGATCCAGCGGTTGAGATGAGGAATTTTTGAGTAGGATCAGCGCGCCTCCACCCAAGAAGAGAGCTAGGAAATTTTCGAAGATCTCAACAGATGAGGATGGCTCTCGCACCCTTCACGTATTTGTGCCGAGGGTTGATTGTGATCGAGATGAAGCAGTGCCAAAAAATTATGTGATCACAACCATGGAGTTAGGTCGTCCCACCGGTGCACAGATTATTGAGGAGTGTGATAACTCCTATCAGGCGCTTAAGGACAGATTGCTCAGAACTGAAGGAAAGTATAAGAAGTTGAAGAAGGAGCATAAGACGTTGATAGGATACATGCACCATTTGTCTAGTCCTTGTGGGCAGGAGATTCCAGCACTTGAGCTTCTAGCAGAGTTATCTAGAGAATCTGTTAATGGCCTAGAAGACTTGAGAAAAATGGCACAGGAGGCAGACAAATGGGTTACAAGTGTTCGTGCCGAGATAGAAAAGTTCATGGAAGATCTTGCTCATGCTTACCAGCAAGCCTCCGGCATTATGGCACAAGTAGAGGCAGTTGATCAGGCCTAGGGTGATGTTTCTGTCTATCAGAGCAAAGTTATTCAGTGTTTGGAGGCATTGATGCATACTCCTTTGCAGATGTTGATTGATGGAGGAGTTATTCAGGAGGGTGATAGGTACAATTTTGCTAGATGGTATTCTTCAGTAGTCACAGAACGTGGATTCTTCGATGCAGCACAGGCAGATTCAGCTAGAGTCAGGAAGGCTATGACGAACATCATTGATGGAGTCCTGAATACCTTGGAGGCAATCTTTGCTAGATGGCTGAATCCTAATGAGGTGACCACTAATGGATTGAGGAGTGGGCTATTGCCTTTCTTTTCGGAGGTGAAGACTTTTGTGCAGGATGACTTTGAAACATTTCGACTTTCTCCAACCTGATTCAGAGTACACAGGATGCTTTAGCTGCTTGGAGAAAATCTTGCATACGGCATGGACAGTCAGTCACGATGTTGGAGTTTCAGCTTGATCATATTCCACCTATCTCAGTTTAGGAGGTTGAGGTTGTGCTTACTAGGTTCATTGATTTTGCAGCCAGGGAGAAGGATAATGGAAGCGCACTTCTGGATGATGAGCTTCTAGAGGACTGATTGTGGGCATTAATTGCCTTTACTATTTTGGGAGTGAGTGGGAATCTTTGATTCATTTATTGTACCACTCCCCATTCTGGCAGTTTTTAGGGTTAGGGCTGAGGTGGCTTAATCTTAGCCATTTATTTGATTGTAATCTGAGTCGTCTATTGGACTGGGCTATCTATAAAAGGGGGAGTCCCCCTCATTTGTACCTTATTAGATTAGATTAGAGGAGACATCAGAGAGTAGACATTTTGTTAGAGCAGAGAGATAGTTTGATAGCTTAGTATAGTTTGGAGGAGAAGGAAAGTTTTCCTTTGAAAACTTTTGTAAGAGATTGTTGTGAAAACTTTCATAATAAAAGATCTTTCATTGATGGTGAAATTCGTCTTTGTTATGGATAGCTAGCGAGGTTTCTTCATCCCTTCCACTTCAAGTAGCATAAAGTAGCTTTAAGTAGCGTAATTTTTATTTCATGCAAGTAAATGTTAGCTGTGGATTTGTGGTGTTAATCGAGGCAACTTCGTTTTAATCCATACCACTAGCAGCTTGCTAATGGCAAGTTTGCCTTGTGTGGTCAACTGGAGCATTTTATAAGCCTAACTTCAGTTATAATTCACGTCTTGGTATGCGTCGTCTTGACGATGTCTTGATGCCGGATTGTGACTTGAAAATTTCTTGCTATCCCCTTGAAGATTGCACCAACTTTGTGTAAGTTGTCCAGCGTGAGGCGGAGCAGAGTCTGGTTGAAGTTTGCCGAAATTGATCCCGCGTTCCGTCTTTAGATAGACCATAAGTTTTCTAATCCCTGCAGCCATTCAATTCCATATTTTTCTGGTTAGTTTTAGGAAAACGTAGCTTATTGCTAAATCATCCGCATTGCATAAATTCCCTTCCAATCATCCATCTGTTGTCAACTGCAAGCCTTATGAACAATTGTGTAAGTCCCCTCGTGTAAACAGCATATCATAACGAACCTACTGAGGGTATTCCATAGCATTTCAGAACCTTGGAGTTGAACATGTGATCTTTCATGCAATCTTAGCACACGGAATTCTTTGATCAAGAGAGAATGAAGTAGCCTTCGGATTACTTTGTTTTGTTGATTGGTGCGGTCGTAAAAATCATATCAACAGGTCTTTTATCTCTCATCAAATCCCTCTTGTTGATCATATTGCTTTCAAATTCACTACAACATAGTCATCCAATCCTCCCTTGCCCTCCTTGTAAAATTCATCCAACAATCACCACAATATACATGATAATGTCGTTTTCCCATTAAATGAAGTTATCCTTCTTTCCCAAGTCATGATAAATTACCACTCCCCTTTCCAACACAACCATGGAAGGCACCCCACGACTCTTTTCCCCGTGTGATTCATCAATCTACTCCGCCATGCCCCTAGTTCCTTCCCTATGAAATGTAGGCACATTAGTGACTGTAAATTTGTCCATAAAAGGGTGTATCTTGTCCTTGCTCACCACCCTCCAGCCACATGCCCCATACATAAAAAGAATATTGTCATCTCCTTTGAGCAAAAAAAAAAAAGTCTATTTCTTGCCTTGAAGCAAATTTTAAATTCTTGATGCCCACCATTATTCATCAAATAAATTCTCCATCATTCTATGGGATGGTTGAATTTCAAACTCTATGGTTTATTCAAATTTGTTTCTCATACCATTGGAGTCTAGCATGGCTGCCCTCTCTCGCCAACCCTTTTTTAATATTTGCATAGATGACAATTTGGACTTTCCTCGACAATGTACTTACCTTGCCATAGATTGTTTATTGCATCATGTCTTAATTGATATTTTTCTTTTTGTTGATTATGTTATCCTCATGGTAGCTGAAATCACAGATTTATCCTAATTAATTGCCACTTGTCCCTTGTCTTCTAAAAAATTCGATTTTTTTATTTAATCAGTCAACCTCTGATTTTTAACTGCCTTTTTTTGTTATATTTTGGTCCAAATAATAGGGTTTCTATGTTTTTCTCTGATTTGTAGGGCTATTTTTTTCTGATTTTTTCTTAACCCTAACCACAATTTTCCCAATTAATTGAAAAGAATCTTAATCTTTTGGTTTGCTAGTTTATTCTGAGAAAGAATTTCACTACCATGGGAGTCCTCACCACTGGCTATGTCAATGGTTTATTGAGAAAACCCAATGCCTATGCTCGATTTTGCAAGCTTTCCCAACTTGTGGTGACCCTCAATGCACTTCTAGAGATTCTTATGCCAAGTTCCAATTTTTTCTACAAAACAGAACCTATGGAGATTACAACAACTCACAGGTAGTTCAATTTTGGGGACCCTGTTTCAATTTGAAGCCTGCTTTGCAGTACAGTATTGAGAAGGGATATGCCTCACTTTTTGTCCTAAAATGTGTAAGAACCCTCCTGTCCTTGTGATGAGTTTACCAATGCAACTGATATATCTTTTTTTTGTGTTTTTGAATGATGTATGGTTTTTGGTTTTTTTTCGTATTATGATGCCAAGAAACATTAACAAAAGAAATATATATATATAATTTGCAAGATTGAAGCTAATGCAACAGATAGAGAGAATATATATTAACAGCAGATTAATATTGTATGCCTTTTACTGAGTAATCCATACCCAGAAATTGAATATTTTGATGAATTCTAGAAATCATGACAGCAAATGTAAACCCTTGAGATGATCGATCTGCCTTCCAAATTGTTTTCTCCACCCCAAAAATGATAGCTAGTGTCTTATATGGCCTGGACGCCAACAATGGTGAAGAATGATGCACCAAAACCAAGGCATTTGTCCTTAACTTCACATGCCTAGAGCTGAGATGGTACGGCTGGCAGCAAGAGGGCCTGTACAGCCTAGGAAAATGTACACAGCAGTTAGCAGATGCAGCCGCCAAGAATGTATGATCTTCATGATTAAATTCTGCTCAAACGCTTGCTGAATACTTCACAATTTTGCACAATGCTGACCTCTGAATGAAGCCAAACTCATAAGCAAACCTTTAGAAGTTCTTTCACAACCTCAGGAATGCAGAAATCAAAGAGAGACAACGTTTTCAATGATCAAAATTGCAGAAACCCTCGTCCTTCTTCTTCTCACGGAAAACTCACCAAAAAGCATAAGTATAAAATGATTGAATGAATACAAATAGCTTTTGTGGATGCCTTATAAAACATTTCCAAGAAGAGGTCGATCCCCGCATGTGCTTTTTTTAATCATTTTAAAACATATTAAATGTGCACTTCAAAACCTTATTAAATGTCCCATAAAGTGGGCGCCCTTTTAAATAAATCATTAATGAGCTTTTTTAAGTGTCATGGCCCCATTGGACATAGAGTGCAATTAATAACTTTATAATATGCCTTTATAATATTTAATTATCATTAAATTCACTTTAATGATTATAACTCCTTTAATAATCATTAATTCGCCAAACCAACCGAACCCAGGGATCAACACTGCATCCAAGACATGTCCAGGTGCCTTACTATAAATAGTAACATTGGACTACACTGATTAGGTGACTTACTATAAATAGTAAGGGTGCATATCTGAGTCCCAAATCCTCTACAAAGGCCAATCCTAAACCAAACTATGCTTTGGAGAAGAAAACAACCAGATAACTACCAAACAAGACCCTCTAACTATCTCCATTAGCCTACGAGGGTCAACTAATAGGCTAAACCATGAAGAAACTGAAACAAGCTAAAAAGGGGACATTACAGTCTGCCCTCCCTAAAATTGCTTGTCCCCAAGCAATCTCCACTACAAAGAAAGACCACCCCTCCTGGGTCCTATTGTGACCATTTCACACATTCCCATTGCAAATGGGGACCCCCGTTGCTTTTTGCCTCGGTGTTGCAACTGCTTATCACTTGTCTTTTTACAATGAGGTCATCATTTTGAGGGTTCCAAGTCACTTTTGCAGTCATCCGAGCCGGGTCAATCCATGCTTGAACTGCAGTAGACGCCATCATGTCAAGAAGGCCAAAGACCTAAGATCGACCGTGAATCCGCCAATTCTGAGACTCCTATTTTAGAAAAGTTTTTTCGATTTTTCATTTTTGGCATTTTTGGACCAAACAATGTTCCCTATTTTTTAGGGTTTGCTTTTTCTATTTTTAGAAAGTTTCTATTTTTGGAAAGTTTCTATTTTTAGAAGGGTCCCGAGTTCTGAAAACGCACTCAGAAGTTCGAAAAACTCAATAGAACTCTCAGAAAATCAAAATTAAAAATTGAAATTTTTTGAAAATCTGGAAAAAAAACAAGTAAAAAGCATGAAAATCAGACCAAAAAAAACGTTTAAATTCTGGAAAAATCAATCAAAACCAGTTCAAAATTAACCAGATCTGAGGTTGAAATCATGAGAATCAGCTCTTAAATGGTGAAGTTTGTGAAAATCTGTCCAAGTCTGAAAGTTCGCCATGAAAATCAGCTCTTAAATGATGAAGGAAGGTGTAAGAAATGTCAGGAAGTTTATGGAATTCACCCAGCAACAAGGAAGAACATCCTTGGACCTTCCAAAGTCCGCCCAGCACTTAGGAAGCATGTCCATGCATCTCGAAGGAACATCCTTGGATCTTCCAAAGTCCGCCCAGCATATAGCATGCACATCCTTGCATCCTTCAAAGTCCGCCATCCTTGTCCAAGATCTCCAAAGTCCGCCAAGTTCAAAGGAAGGATGTCCAAAAAGTTCCAAAGTCCGCCCTTGATATCCTAGGATGCTTTGAAGTCCGCCATGCAGCAAGGAGGCACATCCTAAGACCATCCAAAGTCCGCCATGCTTGTCCTAAGACCTTCCAAAGTCCGCCAAGGATGTCCAAAGGGGCTTGAAAGTCCGCCATTCACAAAGAAGCATGTCCAAAAGGCTTGGAAAGTCCGCCTAGGCATGTAGAAGAAGGAAAAATCAAAATTTTCACTAAGTATTAATGCCCAGCAAAGAGAATTTCGAAAATCTGCTAAGTATGGGGGCCTAAAAGGGTGGAAAATTGATCTTTGGCTAAACATCATGACATTTCCAAGAGGTAAAATGTTTAGACAAATGCCAAGAAGCTTTAAAGTCCGCCCTAGAAAAGAGGGACATCCAAAATGCTTGTCTAAGATGCTCATAAAGTCCGCCATACACTTGGAAGAGGTTGGCAAGGTATCAAAGAAGTCCGCCATACTTATCCAAGGTGCTAAGGAAGTCCGCCTAAGCACATGAAGGGATAAAATGATGATTTTGCTAAGTGTTGATGCCTAGTCCAAGGAAAAGTTCGAATATTTGCCTAAGTATAGAGGCTAAATGATGAAAAGTTGAGATTTTTGGCTAAGTATCCTGACACTTTCAAGAGGATAAGTGCCAAGTTTGAAAGGACAAATGCTAAAGAGGATTGGGATGTGGCAAGAAATAAAACGAAGTGTGCCTAGCACAAAAGTGGAAGAGAAGCTAAATTTTGCCTAAGTCTGGAGAAAATACTAAGAAATTGACAACTTTTGACGAAGAAAAAATGCACAAGGCAAGGAGAAAGGTAAGATTGCCTTTGCCCAGAAGGAAAGGGGAATTTGTCAACCGTCCAAGAAATTCGCCCAACGAAGACATCCGGACGAGGATTTTGCCTATAAAAATTCGACTGAGCAAGAGAAAATTTGACTTTGGCAGAAGAAAATAGGCTCAGTGCAAGAGAAAAGTTGGCTATGGCAAAGAAAAACAGGGATCTGGCATAGAATTTGTTGACGGAATGGCTTGAATTTTGGTTTGGCTAGACGAAATTGAGGATAAAATTGGAAAATACACTCTTAGCCAAGAAAAACGAAGAGGAAATCGAAATAGCCATGGGTCGAAGACGAACGGGTTGGAATAAATTAAAATATTTTAATATTTTAATAATTTATTTTCAATGCCTTGGACAAAATCAAATTCGCCAGACAATGTTTTGGAGGAAAATAATTTGTGCCGGCCAGAGATAAAATCCGAAGGGCAAAATTAAATTCACCATGGCTTCAGGAGAGAGAGTGGTAAAAATTCAGGAGAGAGAAAATCTGAATTTGTTTATTTTATTTCTTGCAGGTGGATGACGACACGAGGCGAATCTTCAAAGAAGAAGCAATGGCGTGGAATGGTGGCAAGTCTGCTTCAAGCCAGATAGAGTGAAGGAAAAAGGATGGCACAAGCACGAGAAAGTCTGACTTTGCCCAAGCTCAGCATGTCCAAACCTTTTCCGACTTTGCTTGGAGAAGGTATGTCCAGACATCCGTAAGATCCGCTAAGTACAATGGCAAACATGATGCAAAGTCCGACCTAGACCAAGAAAAGAAATGTCAAAGTGTTGAGAAGGTTCGCCAAGCATAAAGAAAAGATGGTGAAACCACTAGCAAATCCGACTTTGCTCAACTGAGAAATGGCACAAGCATGATAAAGTTCGACTTCTCCCTAGACATGTTTGTCCAAAGTGGCTTGAAGTCCGACTTAGGCTAAGAGAGAAAACGTCCAAGCTCATGTGAAGTCCGCCCAAGGAGAGAATGAGAAGAATTCACTAAGTGTTGGACAGAAAACAGGAAGGAGGAAGTGGATAAAATCCTTGTCCAGAGATGGAATTTGTCCTACATAGCACAAGCCAAATTCAAAATTGAAGGAAAATCCACAGGCAAAGTTCGTTCGAGCATAGAGATGGCCAAAACCTTGGCTAAATGTTGAATGGTCCACATGAAGGTGTTACAAAATAGCCAAAATTTGGCTAAGTCTAGGAAATACTTCACAGAGGAAATTCCAATTTCCTCCATTGTGGTGAAAGCACAAAGGCATTCTTCTCCAAATTCTAGACACTTGAAAGGATATCCAGACACCTACTCCAAGGGGAGACTTCCAGAATTCAAAGATTCCAGTACAGGTAAGAAGAAGAAATCAAAGTCTCAAAAGGAATCCAGGATCACAGCTAGGAAGGAACAAGCACAACGGACAGAGTCATCGGCAGGGAAAATATTCTAAGGCAAGTGCGTGGAAGAAAAACGAAGCAACCAAGGAAGACATCCAGCATGCTGAGGTGGCGCCTCCTCATCTTTCAGCCAATCAAATTGTTCCAAATCAACATGCAACAACTTTCTATTTTATTGTTGATTTATATTTAGCAAAAGGGACAAGTGTCCTCGAATGAAATTTTCTCATTGGTCGAAAGTGACAAACCCTAATTAGGGTTTTATTTTGTAATCTCGGCCGTTGATTTGAAATCAATCTTGGCCATTGAATTGTAATTGGGGAGCCTATAAATTGAGCTCGCCCCCTCATTTGTAATGTGTGGAGACAGATTATGTATATTGTCGCATTGAGACTATTTTGAATGATAAAAGCTCTTGAGCATGATTTGCCTTGAATCACTTCTTATTGTTGAATAGTAAGCGAGGTTACATATTGCCTTCCGCCATAGATTAGAGTTAAAGTTAGATTAGGTAGAATTTGCTTTGAAAAGTTGTTAATTGAATGAGAGATTGATCGTATTGATTCAACGGTGAAGTGTAGCTCATACTTTTTTCGAATGGATGATTTGCATTCGATTTGTAAAGTTAGCCTGAGCTCTTAAACGTGGAAGCTTAACTTCAACCTCATTCGAGGTTTGAAAATTATTCTCACAAACCCCTTGAAGATTGCACCCACTTTGCGTATGTTGTCCTGCAGGAGGCGAAACAAAGTGTGGTTTATTTCTCTTCACCGAGTCCTTACTGTCTCTTGAGTTCTTAGGCTTAGACTAGATTCTCCTAAACCCTATTCTTTTTGCCATTTTTTTGAGATCCATTGAAAGTCCTAATTGAGAGCCTTTAAAGATAAATTTCCTAAGTCCTAAACTTGTGAAGATTTTCTACGTAAGTCCCCTTGTTCATTACCAGCATATCACAACGGCCATTGAGCTTATCCACACGTCGAGACCCGACTAAAGAAACCTTGGAATCGCCATATGATCTTCTCGCAATCTTAGCATACGCGGTGATTTTTCAAGAGAGGATAAAGTGTCTTTGGACATTTTTATTCTGATGTTTGGTGGATGATAAAACACACATCAACATAGAATTGGCGCTAGAAGGAGGGCTGAACATTAGATTGTTTTCACAAGTAAGGAAATTCAGCTGGAAGGAGCCAGTATGAGCTTTGAAATGCCAAATCAGAGATATGTTAGATCTCTTTTATATCAAAAAATCCAAAAAAAGTAAAAAAATCAGAAATGGAAAATCCAAAAGGAGATTTCTCAATGGATGGGCATCCATTCCATATTGCTCAGATCCAAAGAAAATTGAGTGCACAACTATACCCCAGGAATTTGTCCAAGTTTGCTTTGCCAGGAAGATGCCGGATTCATGAAACCACCAAACATGATGAAATGAATTGCTTGACATTCTTGTCAAGGATAGAACTTGTTCTCCAAGGGAAAATTTTCTTTTGGGATGTTCCCAAGCCAGGAGTGTTGGATATAGAGCCTGATGATTATAGCATTCCAGAAGTTGTATATGAGGCCTTCACAAGGTATATACTCAGAATCGAAACTCAGATAAAACTGGGTAATGTTCAATTGAATGGTGTTATGCTCCCTCGTTGGTGTCGGATTCACAATGCACCTCATCCAGAGTTCACTTGCGCATCATGTGAAGAGGCTATCCACCATGCCAGATGTCACCTCGGATTACCACAGCTACCATATGGATGTTTCAAGGACAAAGGATGGATTGAATATGTTACGCGAGTATTTTTAGCACCAAATGAAGAAGACACCACAATGTCATCTAATAGCATGGAGAATAAGTCACAACAGGATAATGTGATCGAGCTTGGGGATCAAGTAGATGAAGATTATTCCTACATCACACTGGAACGAGAAGTCGTTGGAGTAAAGATCAAAGAAGAAATGGAATACATTCAAGCAAGAGGAACCACCCAAGGCAACTGTCAGCATACTGAGGTGAATGAATATATAAGATTGCAAGTTATTGAAGATCATCAAGAACCAGAAATGGAGGACTTAGCTCAAAATAGAGACGGCGTGGGAAATTTCCAACATTCATTCATCCAAGGAGGAGGACACGAAGAAAGAAGTGATTCCAATGCACTTCAAGAAGGAATGGTCCTTGATGAAGAAGTTCAATCATGCAACATGGAAGAGATGATAAGTGGCTTGAGGCAAGATGATACGTTTGACGATCAATGGGCTACCAGGATGGAAGCAGAATATGAAATACATTTCGCGTCGGCGCTTGATCCATTGTTCACAGTCATGGAGGAATTGCTTGATGAAATTGAAGCAAATGGAAGGCTACTTGATAAACAAGCAACTGTGACAGAGATAGAGAATGAAGAACAATTCAGGTTGGGGCTTGATCCATTGCTAGGAATTCAAAAGAAGCCAGTGCATGAAACACTCCAAATTCCCAAATTCCCTTTTGAATCCAATTCCCACCCCACTCCACCCAGTTTGAATCGGGATGTTGATCTCCATATTTCAGATGCAAGTGGTATGGTTCACCATCAACTCCGACCTCCTGATAAAGTAATGGATGACGAGCAAGAAGTCATGTCTGCAAATGAAGACCACCAGGTTGTATCTTTCCCTACTGTTGACTATAAGGAATATCATTTTGATTATGGAGATTCAGGAAAGATAACTTGTTTATGGATTGATCATGGTCCAGATGAGTTGCCCCAGTTACTAATCTTTCCTGAGGTTTTGCTTGAGTTTCAGATTTGTCCGTTGAAAGAATATTTTTTCGAGTTTAAAGACAAGTTTGCAAAACTTCGCACTGTGACTGTTACTTTGTTGTTACTCCACATCCTAAGAAATCATGCTAGGAGTTGTATATACTTAGGTCTTTTAACTGTTGTGTGCTTAAAGTTTTTTGTTTTTGTTTAGGAGTAGGTTTTCTTTTTCGGTTTGCTTTAGATTAGTTGCTTTGCTTTCTTAGTTTAGTTTGCTTGCCCGTTTTGTTTTGCTTTCAATAAAGGGGCTCCCATTTGTGAAGGGCGTTGTATCTTAGGAGCTCTAGCGTCTGTGCTAAATCATGTTCAGTCCATTTCTTCGATTAATATTTGTTGAAAATCTATGAATTTTGAATTAATTGTCTCTAAAGTATCTTAAGGTCGAGGGTAGTACTTGACTGGGAAGGAAGTCATCTATTGTGTCCTGATACTGAGTCTTGCAGTTATTACATTTTACACACTTAAAGAGTTCTCTGAGTCAGTGTGGTCTCCTAGGTGAAGTTGTTGGCTAGAAAGTAATCAAAAGTCTTGCTTCAGCGCCACTATAATGCTCAAACCCAGGTGAGCTTCACTGCTTACAGGCCAAAGTGTGGAAATATATGAAAAGAAAAGAATATCAAAATGAAATAAATCAAAAAGAGAAAAGAATGAAAAATCAAAACACTTGGCTTTTGGGTGTGCGGAAATCTCTACAGGTGTACCAAAGAAATCAAAACACAAGAAAAGAAATAAATCGCCGGAAGTAGAGCAATCTCCGTGAGATTATAGCAGATAACCTCGCCGGGGCTATGGACGCTCGCTGGCAGCGAGGCTCTATCCAAGGATGCTTTTGGAGCTAAGACCAAAAATACACTGGAAAGCCATCACGGAACCAAAGAGTCGTATTGGTCTTAAGAGACAGGAATAAACCCATGTGCACACACTTATAACTGAAGGATAAGATATCTTGATATGGTTTAGGATTTCTCTTCCCTTTTAAGTACTCTTCTTAGTCAAGGGATAAGTTAGTGAGAATTAATCTGAGATTCCGGGTTTGAAGTAAATTCTATCTTTGAAATGTTCAGGAACATTTATTCAGGTTGGCGCTAGATGTTGTGACCATTTCACACATCGCCCCATTGCAAATGGGGACCCCCTTGTTTTCGTTTTTTTGCCTCGGTGTTCCAGTTGCATGTCACTTGTCTTTTTACAATGAGGTCATCATTTTGAGGGTTCCAAGTCAGTCTTTTTGCAAGTCATCCGAGCCAAGTCAGTAATTCATGCTTGAATCTGTGCGTAGACGTCATGGAAGCGCTCAGAAGGCCCAAGAGAGGAAGATCGGGACCGTAGAATTCGCCACCGACTTCCTATTTTTTAGGAAAAGTTGTTTTTTTGATTTTTTCATTTTTGGCATTTTTGGACCAAACGAGGTTCCCTATTTTTTAGGGTTGCTTTTTCTATTTTTAGAAAGTTTCTATTTTTGGAAAGTTTCTATTTTTAGAAGGGTCCCGAGTTCTGAAAACGCACTCAGAAGTTCGAAAAACTCAATAGAACTCTCAGAAAATCAAAATTAAAAATTGAAATTTTTTGAAAATCTGGAAAAAAAACAAGTAAAAAGCATGAAAATCAGACCAAAAAAAACGTTTAAATTCTGGAAAAATCAATCAAAACCAGTTCAAAATTAACCAGATCTGAGGTTGAAATCATGAGAATCAGCTCTTAAATGGTGAAGTTTGTGAAAATCTGTCCAAGTCTGAAAGTTCGCCATGAAAATCAGCTCTTAAATGATGAAGGAAGGTGTAAGAAATGTCAGGAAGTTTATGGAATTCACCCAGCAACAAGGAAGAACATCCTTGGACCTTCCAAAGTCCGCCCAGCACTTAGGAAGCATGTCCATGCATCTCGAAGGAACATCCTTGGATCTTCCAAAGTCCGCCCAGCATATAGCATGCACATCCTTGCATCCTTCAAAGTCCGCCATCCTTGTCCAAGATCTCCAAAGTCCGCCAAGTTCAAAGGAAGGATGTCCAAAAAGTTCCAAAGTCCGCCCTTGATATCCTAGGATGCTTTGAAGTCCGCCATGCAGCAAGGAGGCACATCCTAAGACCTTCCAAAGTCCGCCAAGGATGTCCAAAGGGGCTTGAAAGTCCGCCATTCACAAAGAAGCATGTCCAAAAGGCTTGGAAAGTCCGCCTAGGCATGTAGAAGAAGGAAAAATCAAAATTTTCACTAAGTATTAATGCCCAGCAAAGAGAATTTCGAAAATCTGCTAAGTATGGGGGCCTAAAAGGGTGGAAAATTGATCTTTGGCTAAACATCATGACATTTCCAAGAGGTAAAATGTTTAGACAAATGCCAAGAAGCTTTAAAGTCCGCCCTAGAAAAGAGGGACATCCAAAATGCTTGTCTAAGATGCTCATAAAGTCCGCCATACACTTGGAAGAGGTTGGCAAGGTATCAAAGAAGTCCGCCATACTTATCCAAGGTGCTAAGGAAGTCCGCCTAAGCACATGAAGGGATAAAATGATGATTTTGCTAAGTGTTGATGCCTAGTCCAAGGAAAAGTTCGAATATTTGCCTAAGTATAGAGGCTAAATGATGAAAAGTTGAGATTTTTGGCTAAGTATCCTGACACTTTCAAGAGGATAAGTGCCAAGTTTGAAAGGACAAATGCTAAAGAGGATTGGGATGTGGCAAGAAATAAAATGAAGTGTGCCTAGCACAAAAGTGGAAGAGAAGCTAAATTTTGCCTAAGTCTGGAGAAAATACTAAGAAATTGACAACTTTTGACGAAGAAAAATGCACAAGGCAAGGAGAAAGGTAAGATTGCCTTTGCCCAGAAGGAAAGGGGAATTTGTCAACCGTCCAAGAAATTCGCCCAACGAAGACATCCGGACGAGGATTTTGCCTATAAAAATTCGACTGAGCAAGAGAAAATTTGACTTTGGCAGAAGAAAATAGGCTCAGTGCAAGAGAAAAGTTGGCTATGGCAAAGAAAAACAGGGATCTGGCATAGAATTTGTTGGCGGAATGGCTTGAATTTTGGTTTGGCTAGACGAAATTGAGGATAAAATTGGAAAATACACTCTTAGCCAAGAAAAACGAAGAGGAAATCGAAATAGCCATGGGTCGAAGACGAACGGGTTGGAATAAATTAAAATATTTTAATATTTTAATAATTTATTTTCAATGCCTTGGACAAAATCAAATTCGCCAGACAATGTTTTGGAGGAAAATAATTTGTGCCGGCCAGAGATAAAATCCGAAGGGCAAAATTAAATTCACCATGGCTTCAGGAGAGAGAAATTTAACTTCGGAGCTAGAATTCAAGAGAGAGAAAATCTGAATTTGTTTATTTTATTTCTTGCAGGTGGATGACAACACGAGGTGAATCTTCAAAGAAGAAGCAATGGCGTGGAACGGTGGCAAGTCTGCTTCAAGCCAGATAGAGTGAAGGAAAAGGATGGCACAAGCATGAGAAAGTCTGACTTTGCCCAAGCTCAGCATGTCCAAACCTTTTCCGACTTTGCTTGGAGAAGGTATGTCCAGACATCCGTAAGATCCGCTAAGTACAATGGCAAACATGATGCAAAGTCCGACCTAGACCAAGAAAAGAAATGTCAAAGTGTTGAGAAAGTTCGCCCCAGCCTAAAGAAAAGATGGTGAAACCACTAGCAAATCCGACTTTGCTCAACTGAGAAATGGCACAAGCATGATAAAGTTCAACTTCTCCCTAGACATGTTTGTCCAAAGTGGCCTGAAGTCCGACTTAGGCTAAGAGAGAAAACGTCCAAGCTCATGTGAAGTCCGCCCAAGGAGAGGATGAGAAGAATTCACTAAGTGTTGGACAGAAAACAGGAAGGAGGAAGTGGATAAAATCCTTGTCCAGAGATGGAATTTGTCCTACATAGCACAAGCCAAATTCAAAATTGAAGGAAAATCCACAGGCAAAGTTCGTTCGAGCATAGAGATGGCCAAAACCTTGGCTAAATGTTGAATGGTCAACATGAAGGTGTTACAAAATAGCCAAAATTTGGCTAAGTCTAGGAAATACTTCACAGAGGAAATTCCAATTTCCTCCATTGTGGCGAAAGCACAAAGGCATTCTTCTCCAAATTCTAGACACTTGAAAGGATATCCAGACACCTACTCCAAGGGGAGACTTCCAGACTTCAAAGATTCCAGTACAGGTAGGAAGAAGAAACCAAAGTCTCAAAAGGAATCCAAGATCAAAGCTAGGAAGGAACAAGCACAACGGATAGAGTCATCGGCAGGGAAAATATTCTAAGGCAAGGGAAGAAAACGAAGCAACGGCGAAGACATCCAAGATGTCGAGGTGGTTGATGCCCTATCTTTCAAAATTAATCAAATTGAAAACGAATCAACATGCAACAACTTTCTATTTTATTGTTGGTTTATATTTAGCAAAGGGACAAGTGTCCTCAAATGAAATTTTCTCATTGGTCGAAGTGACAAACCCTAATTAGGGCTTTTATTTGTAATCTCTCGGCCGCTGATTTCCGAAATCAAAATCTCTTGAAGCCAGTTTAGTACCCGGATCAGGTTCTTATAAATGAGCCAGCTCTCATTTGTAATGTGTGGAGACAGATTATGTATATTGTCGCATTGAGACTATTTTGAATGATAAAAGCTCTTGAGCATGATTTGCCTTGAATCACTTCTTATTGTTGAATAGTAAGCGAGGTTACATATTGCCTTCCGCCATAGATTAGAGTTAAAGATAGATTAAATAGAATTTGCTTTGAAAAGTTGTTAAATTGAATGAGAGATTGATCATATTGATTCAATGGTGAAGTGTAGCTCATACTTTTTTCGAATGGATGATTTGCATTCGATTTGTAAAGTTAGCCTGAGCTCTTAAACGTGGAAGCTTAACTTCAACCTCATTCGAGGTTTGAAAATTATTCTCACAAACCCCTTGAAGATTGCACCCATTTTGCGTATGTTGTCCTGCAGGAGGCGAAACAAAGTGTGGTTTATTTCTCTTCACCGAGTCCTTACTGTCTCTTGAGTTCTTAGGCTTAGACTAGATTCCCTGAACCCTATTCTTTTTGCCATTTTTTTGAGATCCATTGAAAGTCCTAATTGAGAGCCTTTAAAGATAAATTTCCTAAGTCCCGAACTTCAGAAGACTGAGCCCCTTTGCTTTCATTACCGACATCACAAATCATCACGAGTATTTTATCCACACGCCGAGACCACCAAAGAAACTCCTTGATCATTTTACATGATCTCGCACCTTTAGTATTACGTATTTTTCAAGAGAGGATAGATGCTCTTTGGACATTTTTATTCTGATGTTTGGTGGATGATAAAACACACACATCAACAACAGTCCCAAGGGAAGACCTGTATAATGTCCCTCATAGCAACAATTGACTCCTGAAGCACTAGCATAAGTACAACTAACAAATCACTATAACCAACAACATTCCCAATGTCATGTACCTCAAGAGCATGTACCTCGAGAGGAAGCAACTCTGAGCACTAAACTAATTTTCTCCCCTCCACTCCGCAAAGAGAATCACCAGTAAGCTCTGTCTAGAATCCTGATGCACCAGAAGGATTCCAAACTCTGCGATGAATGCTCAATTGAGTGTCAGGGTCCCAAATAAGCTTGTACAATACTCCATCCAAATCCTATGGCGTTAACATGTTACCACCACACTCTGTAACTAGGTCAACCCCGATGGAATGAAGAAGCAAACCACCAACCAAATCAATCCTTGGATCCCATAACCAAAATGGAAGTCTGCCATACACATTACCCGCTGACTTCCCCTACGCAACTTTGACGTAACCTTCACCATGCTGAGAGTGGTGAAGCAACTCACCGGCATCCAACCACACTGATGTGCCAAACCTATCACCACCCAGATCCCAACACTAACAATCATCCCCATATAAGTTGTGCCCAAAAATCTCCATGGCATGCAACACAAATCTCTGAAGTAGAGCAGCTACACACTCTACCATAGAACCATCGACATAATCGGATTGTGTTACATTAAGTATGTCATAGATGCTTACAAACCAATACAAATCTGACACACCCATGTTTCGATCTACATGTGTAGTAATGACATTAGTGGTTGATCCACTAAACGTATAATCCACTTGTTCACCCAACTCTAGGACTTGATCCTTAAATGGGCTCTCAACTAGAGGTATCTCATGAGACTCAAGATGCAAGCTACGTGTACCAATAAAATTTTCTGAATCATACCTCTTCCCTTGTTCACACATAATCGCATATTCTTCTTGTTTGCTTACCTCAAGATTCTCCTCCTTTTCATGCTCAACTTCTACACATTCTTCTCTCGGAAGAATTAGAGATCTAAGGTGTGACACACTCTGCTTCTTTGCTTGATCTAGCTGGTTACAACATTCCTTGACGTCTTGCAAACGCTGTTTTGCTTGGGCAGCCGACGTCTTTTCCTTCTTAGCTCTTTGTAGCCACCCATCACACAAAACTTGTGTTTTGTTCACATCTTCCAAGGTCTGATATATAAAAGCAGACTGTTTGTGACTTGAATCCACAAAACATTCTTCATGTTCAAATTGCAAAACTTCAATGCTAATGTTAGGAGATTCCATAATATGATCATCTCCATGTGATTTATCTGTCACTTTATGATTTTGTGGAGGTAATGGACTGCTGTTCATAAAATCAGAATTATTTGAACTTGTATTCTCTGCACATTCCTCATCTTTGACACTCCCAACTTGCGTGCCAACATTTGTAGATCCTTCCACAACATTTTCCACCTATACCATCACATCTACATCATGATTATTCTCCATAGTTTGGCTGCTGTTACAAAATTCAGAATTGTTGTCATTTCTATCTGCAGCATCATCAATGAACTCAACCAAAACTTCATTAATTTTTTCCTTATACATCCTCTTGAAATACTCTACCAATCCAATATTTTCAGGACTCAAGATGACAACAAAGTTCAGATAATCATGAAGAGAGTATTGTGCTTTGAAATCATCAGGCATACACTGATATCCCTCAAAGAGTTGAGGGGCTTCTTGTTCATAACTTTCCCTCATCTTGATGGCATCCCGGTCAATCTCTTCTCTAGATTTTCCTACAATACTGTAGTGACCCATAACTGAAACTTATGAGTGTTGGTCACTCAAATGATGCAATGTGAGCTCTCTGAATATTTGTTTTAACCCAACAAGATGGCAGGAGACCGCTCTGATACCACTGTAACAACCCTCATGTCCTTGTGATGAGTTTACCAATGCAGCCGATGTATTCTTTTTTTTTTTTTTTTGAATGATGTATGGTTTTAGGTTTTTTTTTGTATTATGATACCAGGAAACATTAACAAGAGAAATATATATATATATATATATATATAATTTGCAAGATTGAAACTAATGCAGCAGATAGAGAGAATATATATTAACAGTTTACAGAGTAATTCATACGCAGAAATTGAATAAACTTATTTTGATGAATTCTAGAAATCATGACAGCAAATGAAAACCCTCGAGATTATCGATCTGCCTTCCAGATTGTTTTCTCTACCCCAAAAATGATAGCTAGTGTCTTATATGGCCTGGACGCCAACAATGGTGAAGAATGATGCATCAAAACCAAGGAATTTGTCCTTCACTTCACACACCTATAGCTGAGATGGTACGGTTGGCAGAAAGAGGGCATGTATGGCCTAGGGAAATGTGCACAGCAATTAGCAGATGCAGCCACCAAGAATGTATGATCTTCACAATTGAATTCTGCTCAAACCCTTGCTGAATACTTCACAATTTTGCACAATGCTGACCTCTGAATGAAGCCAAACTCATAAGCAAACCTTTAGAAGTTCTTTCACAACCTCAGGAATGCAGAAATCAAAGACAGACAACGTTCTCAATGATCAAAATTGCAGAAACCCTCGTCCTTCTTCTTCTCATGGCAAACTCACCAAAAAGCATAAGTATAAAATGATTGAATGAATCCAAATAGCTTTTGTGGATGCCTTATAAACTTTTCCAAGAAGAGGTCGATCCCCTCATGTACTTTTTTTAATCATTTTAAAACATATTAAACGTGCACTTTAAAACCTTATTAAATGTCCCATAAAGTGGGCACCCTTTTAAATAAATCATTAATGATCTTTTTTAAGTGTCATGGCCCCATTGGACATAAAGTGCAATTAATAACTTTATAATGCCTTTACAATATTTAATTATCATTAAAGTCACTTTAATGATAATAACTCCTTT